>JAWPHD010001796.1:0-293722 GCA_037043455.1 Cyrtodaria siliqua | reverse complement strand
CCAAAGAAATCCCAAGATGTTTTGTAAAACAAAGTTGCAGTGGGTTAGAGAAAGGACACAACTGTGATGTTGTAGACGTTTTAATCACAGTACACTTTATAACAAGAAATTCATAAATATTGAAGTTCCTTTTTGAAAAATTGACTATTTTAGTACTGTATTTAACGTAAAGAGTTTGCAGAAATTTGAATCCTATGTTTGCTCACATGCTGGAGCCAAACAGATACTCTGCCAATAATCAAACTTTGAAGAAATACTATTTGCTGTGTTTTGTGTTTTTTTAGTATTTTTTCCGAAAAGAAAGGTCTTACGTAGCCATGTACCATTCGATTAACAGCAGCATAGTGTACATACAATATATAGCGGAAATTCCCGATGAGGCGTTTCTTTATCTCGTCAGTATATATACATGCTTACATGCAAACCTAGATCTGCCTTTAGTGCACATTTTATGGGCCATCACAATTTGGGTTCCATGGGAGCCCAGAATTTGCAGAAGACAAAATTACTTATCCAACCCTTTACAACATACTATAAGGAAACCAATTCCAAAATTTAGTTCAGCTAGGACAAAAAATGTAAGAGATATAGACCTGTAAACACAGCTGACACGCAAAATTTGATGTGAAACAGACATATTTTAAGGGCTATCAGAATTTGGGTTCCATGGGAGCCTAGGGGTTACAGGAACCAAAATTACTTAAGCAGCCCTTACGATAATGCTATAAGGAAGCTAATGGCCAAATTTGGTTGTGCTAGGGTAAGAATTGTAAGAGATATAGGCTTGTAAACTCAGCTTACACGCAAAATTTGATGTGAAATGGGGCATAATTTGGGTTCCATGGGAGCCCATGGGTTACAGGAACCAAAATTGCTTATGCAGCCCTTAAGATAATGCTACAAGGAAGCCCATGAACAAATTTGGTAGTGGTAGGATAAGAAATGTAAGAGATATAGACTTGTAAACACAGCTTACACGCAAACCTTGATGTGGGACGCCGATGCCGACGCGATTACATAAGCTCTCTTATTCTTCAAATAGTCGAGCTAATGATCTCAGCCTTAGCAAATTGCCACAATATTTTTCTGTTAATTTGTTTATAAAACAGCAGTTATAGCTTGAATAGATATATAGATTTCATAAAATAATTTTATCTTAATAATAAAATATATATATATCGGTGTTATAGGATAGCACCATTTATTCTGCACAAAACAAACATTACAGCTGAATAGCATGCTATCTAAAACATTTCTACAGAATGAACATTCTAATGCAACAATTATGCAAAACATTTCTCTATTGGCTAATGTCTAAAATTTGCAACCGTAAAATCCCCCGATTTACGGTCTGAAAAATATGTGACGTCGCATAACGCTGATACAAACGACGTCATTGGATGACATCAACAAAATATTGGCATCCGTGAATTTGAGTTTTGATAGAAAACCAAGTGTGTATGTAAGATTTTATTTTATATTTGTAGCATTTGAATGGACAAGCGTTAGAAGCATCAAGCATCAACCTGGGATGGTATGTGGTTGGTTTTACGGTCTGAAATTACGTTTTACTGCTCCGCTATCATCGCCATGAAACGAAATCCATACTGTAAAACCACTCACATACCGTCCTAGAATGAAAATAATAGCATGGTTATCTCTTAATTGTCATCCTTAAGTAGGCATTTGGTATACAAAAAATAAATAAAATTAAACATTATGCTTTTTAAGCTGCAGTGGTCGAGTGGTTAGCATACTTGCCTCCCGATCCAGAGGTCCTAGGTTCAATTCCCGCTAGGGTCACACACCCTGTTTTTTAAGTGCCTTATTCGGGCAAGTTACTGTGAAAAGATGGCATCCTTTGGAGGGAATGTAAATCCGGCAAGGCTCCGTGTGCAGGGAGAAATTAGATAGTGTATAGAAATTTATCTTAATACATAATTAACGACATTCTTCCGCGGAGCCCGTTTAGAAATTTCATCCAATATGACAGATCGATTGTTGAAACTTTCAAATAATATAAGGCATCTTTAAAACTATTAAAAAAAACTTTAATATGTTAATTTTTCTACATGCTTTTGTTGTCTTCTCTTTACAAAAATTTCATTAGTTATTTTAACAAATATATAAATAGTTTTACATGTTTTAAGCAGCATACTGCTGTAGATATTTTAAAGCTACCTTACCCCCAAATGTAATTTCAGTGTGTTTTAGTGTGGGCTCGGGAGTTCAATGCCATGAATTGGTACTTTTTTTTTTTTACCGCTATTGAATTCCGTCAAAACATCTTGTTTCTATTTAGTAAATTGCCAACGTAATTATTTTTTGTTTTATTAGCTAAAAGTTATAGCTAAATAAATGCAGCTTTCAATATATATATAAATAGTGCAATATAATCAACTGAAAATAAGCAACAACAATCTGCTTTTCACTATTCAAATAAATATTAATAATGATTGGTCAATATGAAACTACTATAGAAAAACTTACGAGACGATGCCAGTTTAAAAAAAAAATCAAGATTGCCATGTGTCTCTTTAATATGCTTGCCATTTGATTAAATCACACACTCCTACTCGTTGTAGTAATAATATCATAGTCTTGAGCAAGCAGTTTCTGGATTACTTGCATCTCATGGAAGTAATACTGGTCAAGAATAATGACAGCTCCCTAACTGCAATGTTTTGAAGTGAGCAATTACTGATCCCTGGGTCTGTTTTCTGTATGTTGATGGTCAGAATAATACTTGATCCTTGATTTTTTTTTATTTACAGTCTTAAGTAATGACTTCTCCCCGGGTATTTCACTCTGACAGTGTAGGGTCAGGACACTGACAGATCCCTGTGTCTATAACAAAAGTCTGTTCCATTATTACACGCAAGTTTACAGGCCGAACCTGCTTTGGTGAAGCCGTGACATATAGACCTGTTGGTCGATGAACCCCTAAAACAGAAGATAAAATGATTCACATAATGTGTCTTTTACAATACAGTGTTATACATAACAAGAGCCCAAAGGAGCCCGAGAACTGTCCAGGTGTGTCTTAAGTTGACCAATAGCACACATAGCAAAGTAGAAGAAATATTAAACAACTAATAGATTAGATACTCAAAGAAGACTGGGAAAACCAGTCAAAGTAGCAGAGGGAAATCCCCACATACTAACTCTTAATGACAGCACTGACCGTCTTCTGCTTTTACATACATGAGTATTGAACATTCCAATAGTATTTACTTCTACATTCATGGGTTGTCCAGTGTGATGGAACCACGACTTTTTGATCAGTTTCACTGCTCATCCGATGTACAAGGGCTGTTCAAATAATATGTGGACTTTTTTGATATCACACTCATTTTTTTAACGTAATTCTTTAAAATTCATATACTTTGTAATCCAACTCAAAAGAAATCAATTGATTTAAACAGAAATTCGATACCATGTCTTATGTTGCAATAAATGATTTAACAGGACGAAAAAACCATCTACGGAGCAGTCCAAAATCAGACTCATTATTTTATAGATGTATTTCGGGAATCAGGCGCGTATCCAGGCATATGCACGTACGCCAATGCGTACAATTCGTCAGCAAAAGTAAAAAAATAAAAGTTCAAAATGCCATATTAATGCTGAAATAAAGCTTGAGAACGCATCGTTTGCCTCCTAATTTTCAAAATTTTCTTGTGGGAGGACCCCCAAACACCCACCGTTTCCCCCTGCCACACCTACCCCCCTCGGTTCGCAGCTTCACTTCTCATATCTGGCGTACATTTCAAAATGCTCCAGGTACGCCCCTGGGAATGGCTAAATGAAATGTAATTCGTCAGCAAGAACACACAAAACCTAAGTAGCATTGTCACTGGTATTCCAAAATTACAAGTATGAATTTATATGGATTTTAAATTATAAATAAGTAGAAGCGCTCTTACGTTGAAATTGATGACGTGAGAAAAAAGCAAGGAGCACTAAAATGCTAATAAAATATTAATTAATATTAACTTTTAATAAAACAAAAAAGTTAATACAAAAATGAAATATAAAAACTTAAATTTTTTAAAATCTTACAATTTTCAAGATATTATAATGTTAATAATAAAATTAAGAATACTGATATATATTAAATAAATATGTCTTTTGGAATGACTATGCTATTTGTTTTCCAACTTATTAATACTTTGAATATGTATGACAAACTCGATTAAATTCATGTGTCAGATCTCTTTCCGAAGTTGTGATATACTTATAAAACATGATTATTCAACAATGGTGTAAAATATTTATTTAATGCAAATTATGAATAATAAAATAATCTAATTAAATAGCAATTAAGTTTACTATTTATAACATGCTCATCATTTATAACGTCAGGTTGTTTTGATTTTCAAGGCGATGTCATAGCATACATATGATGTGCTCCGTGGCGGCTACATTGGCATTGTAAGTACTTGTATTTCTTGAAATCTGTTTCAAATAATTTCAAAATATTTACTGCTATGAAAGTGAAAATGTAGACCTTTATTGCCATATAATTTAATTGATTTATAAAAGTGTAGTAACTATTAATAATGTCCACGTAATATTTGAACGGCACTCGTACTTACAAATTTAAACTTATCCAATACTCAGTTCAGATATTACTCGTTATTCTTCATCAGATGTATTCATTGGATCATGCTGAAGATATGTACAAGATTTTCATTGTCGTAGATCCTATACTTTGAAAGTTGTAAGCCACAATCAGATGTTAGCTAGAAGTTAACAAACCGACGGACAGACAATGCCACGACATGATACGTCACAATGAGCATAAAATTATACCTAGAGGAAGGTCGTTGTGGAGTTCCAAACCTGCGTCTCGGAGTTGAACTCCTGCTCTCAGTATGATCCAAATCTCCAGCTATCGAAGAATCCTCGTCCAAATTCCCCAACAGGTATCTCCGCACTTTTGCTACATCATCTTGCTGCAGACAATAAAAGTATCTGATGCGATTTATTAAACATTATTTTGATGTTACTCAGAAACCAGGACAATGTCTCACTTAGAAGTCAAAGGTCAAATAAGTGAAATCCTGTTTCATTGACAACTCTTAAACTACTGAAGGAATTTTTATATATTAACTACACATAAATGTTTAGCCTGATGAGAAGGTGCATCACGTGCAAGTATCAGGTCAAAGGTCAAGGTGACATTTAGAGGTCAAAGCATCAGAAGTGTGTCTTTGCCATAACTAAAAATACTTAAAAGAACACATTTCCCAACGCTACTTGGTCATTGAAAAAGCATGGGAAGCTTGAATATTTACAGCCAGCACGCTTCACAGCTGATCAACTCAGGTATATAAATTGAGGCCCGCTCTTAGTTTTTTATTTGTACAGCATTGCTATATTGAGGGTAAGAAGAATAGCTTAACAACACTTTGTAATTTACTTTAATGAAGAAATATATGTTCATAATTTAGCTTTTGAATACAAAACTTATCTGGTATTTCTTAATTGTTTTTAGACCAAAAATCAGAGCTCAACACAATATACAACATTCTTTAATGTGTTATTATGTGTACTGGTCACAAATGCTCTATTGGGTGGGCCTCACAATCTGAATAAAAATTAAAATATCACACTTTGCTCATTAAACTGTATGGCCAACAGTGATTTACAGTTAGAAATTCTCTCCCCCACGAATACAATAGGCTCGAAATAGTTCCTTAAGAGAATTCCATACACACAAAATGTTTAACAGGATTAGAAGGTGTATGTACAAATAATTCACTCTACCTTCCATTTACCACTGTTTTACTTGGGACCCTTAACATTTCCACAATGTAGCAATTAATATAACAAGAGGCCCAAGAGGGCCTGTGGACGCTCTACTGGCTAAAGATAAAGTTTATGCACAAGGGGTCATAACTCTTCAAATATTGTTCAATGGTGATGATATACGCAACTAGGCTTGGTAGTGATTGTCCCGACAAGTTTCGTTGAAATCCTGCCAGAGGTTCAGGAGAACTAGTCTGTACAAAGTTAGTGTATTAAAACCTTTAAGGGGTCATAACTCTGCCAAAATTCATTCAACCAGAACACGGCAATGACAGGTGCAACTAGGCTTGGTAATGATTATCCCCATCAAGATTCGTTGAAATCCAGCAAGGAGTTCAGAACAGACTAATCTGGACAACGTTTCTCTATTAAAACCTTTAAAGGGCCAAAACACTGCCAAAAATCATTCAACCCGAATATGGCGATGATATGCACAACTAGGCTTGATACTGATCATCCTTATCAAGTTTCATTAAAATCCAGTTCAGGAGAACTAGCCCGGAAAATGTTTGTGTATTAAAAACCTTTAAAGGGCCATAATTCCACCAAAAATCTGTTAACCGGAATGCGATGATGATATGCACAACTAAGCTTGGTGCTGAACATCCCTGTAGTTTCCTTGAAATGTGGGGAGATGTTCAGAAGAATAGTCCAGACAAAGTTTGTGCATTAAAACCTTTAAAGGACCATAACTCTGCCAAAAATCATTCAACCGGTACATGGCAAAGATTTGCACAACTACACCTGGAACTGATCATCACTAAAACGTTTCATTTAAATCCGGCCAGGGTTCAGGAGAACTAGTCAGGATAAAGTTTGTGTATTAAAACCTTTAAAGGGACATAACTCCGCCAAAATCATTCAACCGGAACACGGTGACGATATGTACAACTAGGCTTGGTACTGATCATCCCTGAAAAATTTCAATGAAATCTGGCCAAACAAAGGCCCTTTCTTCTTAATGAGGCCAAAATATAGCATATTTCAGAAAATCAAGGGCCACAACTCCAGTGTAAATGGTCCAATCTGGCTGGTTTTCAAACTTGTCGGACTCATTGATAGTAACAATCTGGTAAAGTTTGGTAAAGATCGGATAAAAAATGAAAACCCTATCATATTGACGAGGCAAAATATAGCATTTTTAACTCAATCAAGGGCCATAACTCCGCTGTTACTGGTCCAAACTGGCTGGTTTTCAAACTGATCTGAGCTTTCATTTATATTAACAATCTGGTATAGTTTGGTAAAGATTGGATGAAAAATGAAGGCCCTATCGTCTGAACGAGGCAAAATATAGAATTTTTTACTAAATCAAGGGCCATAACTCCGTTGTTGCTGGTCCTATATAGTTGGTTTTCGAACTTGTCCAAGCTTTCATTAATATTAACAATCTGATAATGTTTGGTAGTGATCGGATGAAAATTGAAGACCCTATCGTCTTAACGAGGCAAAATATAGCAATATAGCATTTTTAACTAAATCAAGGGCCATAACTCCACTGTTACTGGTCCGATATGGCTGTTTTTCGAACTTGTTCGAGCTTTCAACGACATTAGCAATCTGATAAAGTTTGGTAAAGATCGGATAAACAATGAAACTCCTATCGTCTTAACGAGGCAAAATATAGCATTTTGAACTAAATCAAGGGCCATAACTCCGCTGTTACTAGTCCGATATGGCTGGTTTTCGAACTTGTCCGAGCTTTTATTGATATTAACAATGTGGTAAAGTTTGGTGAAGATAGGATGAAAAATGAAGGCCCTATCGTCTTAACGAGGCAAAATATAGAAATATAGCATTTTTAACTAAATCAAGGCCATAACTCCGCTCTTACTGGTCCGATCTGGCTGGTTTGCGAACTTGTCCGAGCTTTCATTGATATTAACAACCTGTTAAAGTTTGGTAAAGATCGGATGAAAAATGAAGGCCCTATTGTCTTAACGAGACAAAAGTTAACGACGGACGGACGACGGACGGAAGACGGACAACTCGCCATCCCATAAGCTAATAAAACCTTTATGGGGGCATTTGTCACTTACCGGTGACAGTTCTTGTTTAGAGAATACTTTTCAAAGATGCCAATGTTATAACACAGGGTTAGAATTTAACTTTTATTTTCACTTGCAAATTTTTGCGAGTGGTAAAATGACAAAATGAAAAATGCACTGGCAAAATTTTATCAAACTTTAATTTTTACCATTAGTTGCCATTATAAACACATCATTGAAGAATGAATATCTATTTTCCTGATGTAAAATCGCGCATGACAGTCGCCAATACGAAACCAGTCTGAGAAAATCTACAAGGTACGCGATAGAGATTTCTGGTTTAAAATGCACATTACGTCATCAAAAAAATGTGAGTACCTAGAAAATCTACTCGCAAACTGCAATTTCATCTTGCATTTTGCGAGTCTGCGTGTGTTTAATTCGAACCCTGGAACAACCATGTTGTTTATGTTTACAGTTTATTTTCTAGATGTACAAGCACTGCATTATCTCAAACAAATAACTTACCACGGTTGATGAATCTGGTCTAACTTGCTCCGGTATAGACCGGAATACTGGTGTAAATGCACTGGTGGATGGTCTGGGTTCATTCAGGGAAGAGTTATGTCTCTTGTTAATAGTGTTAGGCACCGAGTTGTCTCCCCCACCCCCTGCCAGTGTAGGCTCATTCACTGAAATGAGAATATAGTTGTAACTGGTTAATTTAACTACATTATATTGTATAAGGTCCTAGGTCCTACGCCGAAAACTATTCACAAATAAGGGATGATATGGTAGTTATATAAACCATGTATATAAAAAGAAACATGTTGGAAGAAATGGTATTATGGAAGAATAAGGCATGTTTAAAGGAAAAGGTTTTAAAGAAGAAATGGATTTTACCATTTATACAATCAGACAAATCTATGAACATCTTGGATTATGTCATGTGGATCTCAAAAGCAAACTCAGGTGAGATTTTGTATTCATTAAGATGTCTGCTAAGTCTGACATGGATTCTTAATAAATTGTGACAACAAATGTGAAAGCCTCCACGTGTCCTTTTCACCGCATTACCTGCGGTGGCAATCTTTGATTTTGACAGACGTACTGACAAATAGTACTTGCGTGGCCTTTTTTCTTTTTTTTTTAGCCACATAATTGTTGGGGTGTTTTTTTGCCAGATAAAACAGAAGCCACATACATTTTTTTTCAATATGAAAAAATACTAGAAGGGTGTTTCATGGAGCATTTGTGTCGTCTGCTGTGTGCTTATTTCAGCAAGTACAATCTAACTATAAAATTTGAAGACAGGGAGTGCAATCATTCATGAATTACGGGGCAGTTTTTTTTTTTAAGTGTTATAGTTTATGTAAAGGGGCATACATCTGCATTGGATAATTGATAAGGAAGAACTGTATACAGTTTCATGACCATAGGTCAATATGTTGCCATGTTATGAGCTAGGTTAGGCTGCAGGTTAAAGATTTATGAAAAATGAAAGTCAGAGTTATTGGACAAGTGTAACGAAATTCCTTCCTAGAACCGTCAAATAATAAATTATGGCTAGTCATGAGCTTGGTTAGGCTGCAGGTTATAGTTTTATGAAAAGGGATATAACTCTGCTGAAATGAAAGTCAGAGTTATTGGACATGGGTAACAATATTCTGTGTGGTAAGATGAAAATGTGTGTGAAGTTTCATGAACATAGGTCAAATACTTCTCAAGTTATGGCCAGTTATGAGCCTGGTTAGGTTGCAGGTTAAAGTTTTATGAAAGGGGGCATAACTCTGTCAAAATGACAGTCAGAGTTATTGGACATGTGTAATAGCATTCCTTGGGTTAAGATAAAGATGTGTATGAAGTTTCATGAACATATGTCAAATACTTTTCAAATTATGGCCAAGGTTAGGTTGCAGGTTAAAAAAAGTGTGACGGATGACAATGATGACGGACAAAGTGATCCCCAAGTGTCTGCCATGCTATGCAGGCAACACAAAAACCCTTAAAATTAGCCACATAGCACTTCTCTAGTGCACCTGGATGGACACTATTGCTATAGTCCCAGTTTTGCTCTTCATTTGGCGGCAGACCATCTAGACAATCTCACTCAGGTGAAGTTTGCGTATAAAAAGATGCTTTCTAAGTCAGAAAATAATAATGACAAAAGCTGTATTCAAACATAAAATGTTGCAAACCTCCCTGTGTTTGTTTTTATAACTACTGAATACTATTTTTTTTTTTTTTAATAATTAAGATAAATTGTTTATAGTAAACTTAAACAAAAAAAACTTGAGCAGAAGGAATTGAACTGTTGTTTAACAGCTCATTCACATTGCTTAGGTTATTTTAATAGAGATGCCCCAAAGTGTGGAAAAATATACACAGGAATCTGGGAACCCTGCCCTACTCTTACTACCGACAGAGATCCTATGGTTCTTTAACATGCTCGGAAGATAGGACTTAAGATACACAAGATCACCCAGTTTACGTCCCCATTTGACAGTCGAGTCTAGGGGGAAAAGGTACAGCAAAGTGATCCAGTGGTGAATGTGAGGCTTGAACCCTTGATCACAGGATTCAGACGGAGTACAAACTTGCCAGCCACTGGACACCCTCAACCCCATTTAAAAGAAGCTTGTATTTCTTACATGACCGAGACCAGGGCATTTTCTCTCCAAATGATCAAGGGGCTCAAGGCTTTGAACTTACGAAATTATTGGAATTGGGATCACTGTTGTTGTTTTTCCTATTAAAATGTCTGTTTTTAGGTATTATATCAATCAATTACTGAATAAACGTTTATTTTAACATATAAACTGTGAAAAGTCTGTAATTTTTTATTTATTTTTAACATTTGGATTTTTTCCCCCATAATTGGGAAAATAGATTTAGCAATGAGAAGCGGTTGAATTTTCGTCCTACATTTAGCCCCAGGTAAGAAGGTTGAAAAGGCCCTGACTGGGTGTATTTCTTACATGACTGATACAGTCTACCCAGAGTGGTTGTCAGCTGCCTCAGCTCCATGGGAGATAATGGACTGCTCAACGGAGAACCAGCAGTTGTTGTGTCAGGTGATTGGTTCCTGTCTTCAGTCTCCGGGTCAGCCTGATAGTCAGCTGCTGACAGGGAACCAAGCAACTGGGCTGGGTGAGAAGTCACATGACTTCGCTGTTGTCGTCTGCACCACCAGATATACAGCCAATTAACTGAAACAACACTTAAGTACATCAGCATCAAACTTCTGTAATACATTTTACGTAATACATTTTACGCTAAATCACGACAACAGTTTCTCCACCCACCCCTTTTTCATATGTTCTCTTCTTCTGACAATGCTACCTAAATATAATGAAATTAAAGTCAGAATATGTTAACGTTAACGAAGATGATAGTGACTTTGTGTCAAGTTTTTTATAAAATATTACCATCAAATTTGCATTAAATCACCTGATGTACCCAGCCGTTAATAGAAACAACTGATTAGAAACGTACGCTTCTTTAACATGGTTCATACAGACTTTTCAAACCTAAATTTAGGGCCTTTTTAGGGCCTTTTTAGGGACATTTTCGTAAATTTAGGGCCTCAATATTTATAGCATAATTATGCGTTTGACTAAAATTCCTGCTTACTGCTACAGTAAAACCCCTCTAAAGTGACCCCTACAAGAAGATAGGTGGCAGCTTAATGCAGCATGATAGTATTGTACAAAGCTCCTCTAATAGCTTTCTGCAAACTATAGTGCTGCATTAAGCCTGTAAAAAAACCCACTGAATGTGTATATTGTAAGCGGTTGCATTAGCTGGGTTTTACTGTATTTATAGCCAATAAACCTGGACCTACCTAAGATTAAACAGTTTTCAGCTCTGTGGCCTTGTCCACAGGTATTCGGGAGTAGCTTAGACTTACACTTGAATTTTTCAGAAAAAAACAACAACATCATTTAAATACTAATCAAACATTAAAAACACAAATTTAAAAAAAATAAAATAATAATAATTATATTAGTATAGTAATTTTTTAAAATTTGAGTTTTTAATGTTTGATTAGTATTTAAATGATGTGGGTTTTTTCTGAAAAATTCAAGTGTAAGTCTAAGCTACTCCCCGAATACCTGTGGTTTAGCCCAAAATATTTTTTTTTTTTTTTTTTTAATTATACCCCACCCACTCCACCAAATATTGGCCGCGATTTTTCAAAAACGGCCGTGCAAAAATGGCTGCACGGTTGGCTGGCTAATAACTTCCCCTCTGAAATATAACCGAGTATGAATCAAACTGAGTACGATGTACAATAGTACATATCTAATTTCGTAGGAGTTGTCGTTCTTGAATTCATTCTATTTTTAGAAATTTCGTAGGAGTTGTCGTTCTTGAATTCATTCTATTTTTAGAAATTTCGTAGGAGTTGTCGTTCTTGAATTCATTCTATTTTTAGAAGCAACAACACCTTGACAGCCCAAATAATGTGCGAAATGAAATTTAGGGCCACCAAAACTAATTTTTAGGGCCGTATAGAGTAAATTTAGGGACTTTTTAGGGCCTGACATGCAATTTAGGGCCTTTTCAAGCAACTCATCAAAATTTAGGGCCTTTTCAAGTCTGTGCGAACCATGTTTAAAAAGGCACGCTGACTTTTTAACTCTTGTGTTTATATAAATAATACCTGGGCTCTAAATAAACCATTTGGATCTGCACGCTTCCTGTGTAGTGCTTAGCGTCGGTGCAGCGTGTAGGGGATACAGCGTAATTAGTACACAAATATTTATTCGGCATAGCGTGTAGTTCAATTTTATTCAGTTGATTTGTTAGCGTAATTCTCTAAGTTGTAACGCTTCCAAGTACTTCGTCAACTGTTTCAGTTTATGTGTTAATATAAGCATATTCTGCCTTTAAAGTTATGCTAACTATAATTTATTATCATTTACAAAAACCTTAAATGAGCCCCCATAAAAAGCATGTATAAATGTTATGTATAGCACTTTCCTTGTTTTTTACATGACCTTAAAGTAGTTAAGATCAGTGGAGGAATGCCTGGAAGGGACGCCAATTCGAGTAGAAAGATTATGTAATAAAAGGCTTGAGAAGTAATAACATCAAATATTGACCCACCTGCACAGACGATGCACATACACACCGACAGAGAGGCTAGATCCAGACTCTGTCCACTCTGGATCTCCATCGTGGCGTTCAGTGAGACCAACAGAAACAGGAAGACTCGGGTAAACGAAGGGGTCTGAAGAAACGACGCAGCCAACGCTGCAAACAGGAAGTAGCCAATGTGGACAGCCCCACACGTAAGTAGGGAGAGTTTATCATCTGAAATAGGCATCCAACACCATAATTATGTACGCAGACAAACTTCTAAACCAACAGTTAACCTTTCCAAGCAAGTGTGATCTTAAAAGTCAAGGTCATGGAAACATCAGTTTGGTTTAGCTAATAATCATATTTAAGCATTTAGAGATATCAAATCAATATGTTGGATATGGTAAAGTTATGATGTGTTGGAGAAACTTGGACAATAATCGACCTTTTTAATCAAATGTGATAATGAACTGAAAGTAAAGGTCACGGATAGCTAATAGGCATATGTAACAACCATGCAAATATCAAATCAAGCCAATAGATATGATCAAGCTATGATTTTTTGGAGAAATTCAGACTTTTTAACCAAGCCCACCAGGACGCCCAACAAAACCTCGTCAATTTAATGACCAGTTTTAGTAAGGCAAAAAAAGAAAGAAAAGGGTCTGTCACTTTAAGACGGACCCCACTCACCTGCCATGCTTAAAAGTTGTGAGAACCAGTTGATTTTGTTATCCAGGTGGCGCTGCATGTCCATTACTGTGGTGAGGAGGTGCGACACTGTGCCGTTAATCTTCATCATGTTCTCGTACATGGATGCATAGTGTTCCAACATCTCCCGGTGATTCTTCATCAGGTATTGCGAACTCTCGTCTAGAGATTAAAAAGGAACAAGAATATATAGCTGTAATAATAAAGTGAAGCCCACTTCTAGCCATGATGAAGGGCATCAACAGACTATTATTGCACAAATGTCAGGTCTGACAATAATTATGATGCATACACTATACCTAGCTTATGTAGAACATTGTAGGACTTCTCCTAAGTACGTCAGGTCTGACAATGGGACTTCTCCTGTATGTACATCAGGTCTGACAGTAATTATGATGCATACACTATACCTAGCACATGTAGAGCATCATGGGACTTCTCATGTATGTACGTCAGGTCTGACAATAATTATGATGCATACACTATACCTAGCACATGTAGAGCATCATGGGACTTCTCATGTATGTACGTCAGGTCTGACAATAATTATGATGTATACACTATACCTAGCTTATGGAGAACATTGTGGGACTTCTCCTGTATGTACATCAGGTCTGACAATGGGACTTCTCCTGTATGTACGTCAGGTCTGACAATAATTATGATGCATACACTATACCTAGCTTATATAGAGCATCGTGGGACTTCTCCTGTATGTACGTTAGGTCTGACAATATCTTCTGATGACTCTCCAGCTGAGCATTTTCCTGCCGATTCAACTGTCCCGTAGCCTCATCTATTTTGATTATAATTTGTAAATATCTGTAGCATTTTGTACACTGTTATATTTTGTAATTCTACGTATGTCGCATTCATAACAACAGTTTGTATTACGGGCCGGTGGCCAAAATTTCTCAATAAAGAATTGTCATTGTCATTATCTATCAGAAAAAAACAAATATGTACCCTTAAAGCAACTGAAAATTGAGAGTAGAATATTATGAAGGAAGAAAACATGTATTTCATTAAAAGTCGTCTAATATCGGTATCATATATGTATAGTGTAAAACTGGTGGGTGGGGTAATAAAATTGAAGAAAGTCTGCCATAATCGTTTAATTCGAACTTCTGATAACTCAAACTTTTTTCCCGGTCCCATGAAATTCGAGATACTGAGTGTGGACTGTATAAGGGAAAACAACACTGAAAGGTATTAATCATTGTTATTCCAAACTATTTCCAGGTGAAAGTTTGTATTTTCTTACATGTCACTACAGCCTATAACTTTAACACCTTTATCAAGTGCAAGGGTCATTCACACTATTTTTATGAACAATTATGAATCTCAATCAACAGAACTGAATTGGGTTGTCCTGCACATCAACAGGAATAAACATTCCAGGCTCACAGTCCATTTACATCGAGATAAAAATATGCAGAATCGCCCTAGAACCTTCTCACCAGCAGATCTGCTGCAAATTATATTGTAAACACTCCATTTCACTGGCGCAATGATCATTGTTTTCTGCCACCACTCAAGTAGCATCTGAAACAATACAGGTATCATGCTGAAGGCCTTCAATGAACATGACAAAATGCATGAATTTGAGGGAATTTACCCCCTTGTTTGGATGAGCAGTGGGACTATTCTTGCCTGGGAACCACAAGGGAGGGTGTGGTGTGGGGTAACTACAGAAGAATTATAGACTATAGAAAGTAATAACTTGATAGTAGTATGTTACCTAACTTTATCCTGATGTTCTTCGTCAATTCTGCAAGTTCCTGGTTGCCGGTAGTGATCATGGCCTTCTCCTGTTTGAGTTCTATCATATTGGTGTGTATCTGATTCAGCACGCCATCTTGAGCCACGTGCATGGTCTGCTGGTTCCCCATCAAGTCTGTCTGGCTCTCATACAATTTACGAACGGTGTCCGTCGTCAGCAAATGAAGCTGCTCCTGACCCTCCTTCAAGGTTTATTTTTAAAATTCAAGCAACTGTCAAGACATAACTTTTAAGCGTTTTTCAAGCAAAATGACGTAAGTTCGAAGAAAATTAGCACAGTTAAGCAGCAGACTCTGAAGATTCATTATCCAGTTTTTACTGTTCTCTTACAATATATTAAAGGAACACACAGATATTTTGAAGTATTAAACTTTGCACCTAGCATAACTTCACTTTAAACCTGCTTACATGTTTAAATAAACGGTTTAAATCCATTATAGCCTTGGTCACCCGGCCCGCTTCTGATTTCTTCATTACACTATGCTACACGGATCCAGAACCAGGGCCTGGGGAAAGCAGGATGTTCGAAATCGCCCCTCACGTTTGGGGCGTTTTTGGCGAGAATTTGAGAGATTCTAAGAGACTTTCAAAAAACTTATATTTAAAGTCAATTTAATATTAATTTCTTGTTTTTATCTTATCATGAGAAGCATCAACAATTGACGCTGAACGTTTATTTACAACTTGACGTCACGTAAACATCGACATTATGCGCGTGAAAAAAACATGAATAAATTGTGCTAATCGCTAGTGGGCACTTTAATTGGCCTAATCTGTCCAGACCGATATCTGCAAGTAAGACATATGCATGTTACGGTCTAGCTGGCCAAGACTAAATCCGTTATTAATGCTACTGGTGCAATAACAGTGGTCGGAATTAGCACTAGCCCGAAGGTGAAAAACTAGTAAATAATAATTACAGATAGTAAAAATCAAGAAATTTTATAAAGTCGGGCTTACGAAAATTGTAATAGTCCAAATGATTATATAATAATTCGGACTAGTGAACAAAAATCCTAATTTCTTTGACTGCAATATAATCAGCTATTAGTTACATGCAAAAACAATTTGCTTTTAACTATTCAAATAATTATTATGGTTAGAATGATTTTCAAATATGTAACACCTCGAGTTTAAACAAAAACTGAAATATTTTAGAAATTTACAAAATGAATCCTCGTATTCAGGAACTTTTGTTTTTAATTTTTAGAAATGTTTTTGTTCAACTAGTGTTCTTTAAGGACATAAATAGCTGAATACCAACCTGTAACTGTTTCAAATACTCCAACTGCCCGCTGGCAGATGACACAAGCTTGTTCACAGTGTTTTCTGCTAACCTGCGGAACTGGCTTTGCTGCGTGGCGTAACACAGTGACCGGGCACGGTTGCTAACTATCTGATAACTGTTCCAGGTCGTTGGATCCATTTCTTTTGTGCATTCTGCCAGTGTCTACAACACACACACACAAAATAATACGGGGATATAATTATAAAATATTATAGTGTATTTATATTTATAACAATGAAATTTATGAACAGTTTTTATAAAACTTCAATTAATTAAAGCTGAAACTCAAACTGTTTCAAAAAAGGATATTTTGAGTGTTTGCATTACCCACCGAGTAATGAGTTTCTTGACTTCTTGATATATGGCAAATTCTAAACAAAAAATAATTCTAAAATGATTTAATACAAGTATTTATAAATTTTTAGTATTTGTTAGCAATCTTGGTTGAAGGATTGACCTAATTTCATTTTTAGTTCAAATTTGGAATTCATTTCATAATTGTATCTTTAATACCAAGGTCAACAGAGGTTTTAAAAGCGTTTCATACTCATCACACTTTTGCTACTTTTTTTAAAGACATTTAGATTGATTATAGGAAAATCCTTCACTCGATGGTAGTCGTGTTTTGTTTTTTCACTCACTCGCATACGCTTGTTCGTGAAAAGAACAACACGTCTACCATCTCATGAAGGATTTCCCTATAATCGATCCAAGCAGTTAAATGATCTCTATATCTTCAGTAGAAAAAATCAGATCATCTTGAGGATGTCCCAAATACCATATCATCTGTGCACATGTATGTAGGTCTCTCCTCTGCTGACGACTGACAGTTGAACAGCTGCACGGATAACTTTCCCAGATCTTCTTCTGATAGTTCTCCACATCTTTTCTTCAGCTTGTATACAACCTGCACAGAAACATTAAACATTTAGTAATTAATCTATAACAACCACAACTACAATTATGATAGTCTGTGAAGGGCCCCAGCTGGTGTTAAATCTTAAATGATATGCAATCATGAATGCAAAATAAGCTTAATTTTCATGACATCCTGTATTGTGAAACCTCTCAATACGATGTCCGACATAATATTCCTACAATTTCGTACATATAACATACATATGTGTAATTGTAGTATGGTCGGTGACATTTCCTTTGATGAATGAAAAGCATTAAATCGTTATTTTGGGTAACTAAAGGGGCGTGGCTATACCGTACTACAACTACCAGACAGAGGAATTTAGAGTAAGGACGTCACAGTGTTACATGCTTTAAAAAAGATAGAGTACGTCTCAGCCCGTTGGTTATTTAAACATCTCGATGGGCGATGCCCATCTCGGTGTTTAAATAAGCCAACTCTCTGAGACCAGACTCTATCTATTACATAATGAACCGTTTGTCTTAAAAGATTGACCTTTCGCATACGATTTAGCCCTATTTGAAAGTATACAAAGTATATATTGCAGATGTAGGCATGCATCATCTGAGTAATTCCTAGACCATGTAGACCTAAACAAATTTAGAGTAGAGGCACGACAACTCGTTAAATGTGGGTCTCAAAGTTCAAACGCAAACCGTAGAGTGCTCTTAGAATTGAATTGGGGTTTTAAGGCGCACCAACACATGAAAAGGTTATATGGTGCCTAAAAGGCATGAACATGCCAGGCTCATCTTACATGTACATCGAGATAAAATATGGAAAATGGGCCTAGAACCTTCTCACCCTGAACTGCAGAGTTGCTGCAAATTCTATCGTAGAAACTCCATTTACGCTGGAGCCACGTTATTGTTTTTCTGCCACTGCTCTTTTGATGCGAGCGAGACAGCACCTGAAACAATGCAGGGATCATGATGAAGACCTTTAATGAACATGAAAAATGATAAAATGAACATGAATTTGGGGGGATTCTACCAATCTGCCTACCCCTCCAAAGGGATCTGCAGTGGCCGTATTCTTTGACCCGTGACCAAATGGGGCCCCGGCAACCACAGGGGGCTAGAGTGCTCTTAGAGGACAGTCATAGCCAACAGGGCTTTTTTCCAGGTATATAGGGAAAAGGACCCCGGCCTGAATTGGAAAAATGTGCAGATGGTTTCACAGTTGGCGCTTCTGAAACAGAAAATCACATGGTCCACTGATGACATACAACAATGTCACATACCAACAGCAAATATTAAAGAAGGTGGAAAAAATAATATTAACTGCCTGGATTTCGTCGGCGTCATCTTTCGCTGGATTTTCTGCCAACTGTGGAACCATTCAAATAATAAAATATGAACATTACCAAATTAATTACAATTTGTTTAACGCGTGGACCAAGTGAAGAATGTGGCCCTATAGTAATGATTTCCAAGAAATGATAATTTTAATGGAGACTGGGATTTTTGTCGTGAAATTGTGAAAAATCAGGGTTGGCCCTGGCTCAGATTTCATTCGCCACTGTGATTTTTTTACGTTAACGGCGGGTAGTGTGCTGGTGGGGTTTGGGGCATGCCCTTACCCACCAATCTGCCCCCAATTTTTTAATCAAGATTAGAAATGGTGCAATCTGGAGTGTTCTTATACGCATAATTGGTTATATATTAGTAATTTTGGGATTATTCACTTTTTTTGTGTATATACAAAATATTGTTGTTTTTTAAAAGTATATAATCATATCACGTGACATGATTTTTTTAATTTTTTTTTTATGCAGCCACATGATTATACGCATGTACCTATAAATAAGCTTTTCCCAAATTTTCTAATTATGTGAAAAGACAATTTAGTACACTCGTAATTAAACTGAAGAAAAAACAAACAAGTACAATCAGGAGAAGAATTCTATAAGCAGTTTGCTTTCATTCTAATCCTTTAATGTAATTGTACAATGTATATATGAAATGTTGTAATTAAACCATTGAAAAAATAAAGTACGTTTAAACCAATCATCCTAGGGCCAAGAAAACGAAACAAGAGGCCCTCTTGGGCCTGTGGACGCTCTACTGGCTAACATGGCTCTTATAACATCAATGAAGCGAGTGACTGCTATTTATGGTTTTTTGAAAGTTTCGGGCAAAAAACAGATTTTTGACTAAATCAAGGGCCATAACTAAAGAATCTGGTAAAGTTTGGTAAAGATCAGATGAATTGAATTGGTGTTTTAAGGCGCACCAACACATGGAAAGGTTATATGGCGCCTAAAAGGCTCATCTTCCATGTACATCGAGATAAAATATGGAAAATGGGCCTAGAACCTTCTCACCCTGAACTGCAGAGTTGCTGCAAATTCTATCGAAGAAACTCCATTTATGCTGGAGCCACGTTATTGTTTTTCTGCCACTGCTCTTTTGATGCGAGCGAGATAGCACCTGAAACAATGCAGGGATCATGATGAAGACCTTTAATGAACATGAACAAAAAATGATAAAATGAACATGAATTTGGGGGGATTCTACCCGCCTACCCCTCCAAAGGGATCTGCAGTGAAGAAGGCCCTACCGTATTAACGAGGCAAAATATAGCATTTTTAACTTAATCAAGAGCGATAACTTCTCTGTTACTGGTCCGACTGGTCCTGGCTAAAAAAAAATAAAAAAAAAAAAGAATAAAAAAAAAATAAAAAATAAAAAAAAGTCATAAAATATGGAAAAGTTTGGCAAAGTGAAAACACCATCGTATGACAATGGAAATTACATTTTTACCAAAATCAAGGGCCATAACTCTGCTGTTACTGGTCCGATCTGGCTGGTTTTCGAACTTGTTCGAGGTTTCATTGACATTAACAATCTGATTAAGTTTGGTAAAGATCGGATGAAAAATGAAGGCCCTATCGTCTTAACGAGGCAAAATATAGCATTTTGAACTAAATCAAGGGCATTAAGTCCGCTGTTACTAGTCCCACTAGCAGATCCAGGGGGGGGGGCGCACCCGGCGCGCGCCCCCCCTCAGAATTCCGGATCATACATGTATGTCCATGTTACTGTAGATAAAATATCAAACAATTTCGTTGCACGCCCTCAGTATAATTTTTTTCCTCGATCGCTTCGCTCGCTCGACGCATAATGGCTAATGAGTGGTTTAATTAACACATTCTTAAATCTTTTTATTTGAAAACGGACTTTTTTTATTCATACATGTATGTCCATGTTACTGTAGATAATATATCAAACAATTTAGATGCACGCCCTCAGTATAAAAAATGTTCTCGCTCGTTCGACGCATAATGGCTAATGAGTGGTTTAATTAACACATTCTTAAATCCTTTTATTTGAAAACGGACTTTTTTATTCATACCTGTATGTCCATGTTATTGTAAATAAAATATCAAACAATTTCGTTGCACGCCCTCAGTATAAAACAATTTCTCGCTCGCTTCGCTCGCTAGATGCATAATGGCTAACCAGTGGTTTAATTAACACATTGTTAAATCATTTTATTTGAAAACGGACTTTTTTTATTCATACGTGTATGTCCATGTTTCTGTAGATAAAATATCAAACAATTTAGATGCACGCCTTCAGTATAATTTTTTTCTCGCTCGCTCGACGCATAATGGCTAATGAGTGGTTTAATTAACACACTGTTAAATCTTTTTATTTGAAAACAGACTTTTTTACCCTATCAATGCACTACGGCAAACGTTTTATGAGGCTAGAGACGGACCTGAAAATTGACCAAAATATTACGCCCCCTCTAAGTTGAAATCCTGGATCCGCCCCTGAGTCCGATATGAATGGTTTTCGAACTTGTCCGAGCTTTTATTGATATTAACAATGTGGTAAAGTTTGGTAAAGATAGGATGAAAAATGAAGGCCCTATCGTCTTAACGATGCAAAATATAGCATTTTGAACTAAATCAAGGGCCATAACTCCGCTGTTAATAGTCCGATATAAATGGTTTTCGAACTTGTCCGAGCTTTCATTGATATTAACAATATGATAAAGTTTGGTAAAGATCGGATGAACAATGAAGCCCCTATCGTCTTAACGAGGCAAAATATAGCATTTTGAACTAAATCAAGGGCCATAACTCCGCTGTTACTGGTCAGGTATGAATGGTTTTCGAACTTGTCCGAGCTTACATTGATATTAACAATCTGATAAAGTTTGGTAAAGATCGGATGAACAATGAAGCCCCTATCGTCTTAACGAGGCAAAATATATCATTTTTAACTAAATCAAGGGCAATAACTCCGCTGTTACTGGCTGGTTTTTGAACTTGTCCAAGCTTCCTTTGACATTAACAATCTGGTAAAGTTTGGTAAAGATCGGATGAACAATGAAGCCCCTATCGTCTTAACGAGGCAAAATATAGCATTTTGAACTAAATCAAGGGCCATAACTCCGCTGTTACTGGTCAGGTATGAATGGTTTTCGAACTTGTCCGAGCTTTCATTGATATTAACAATCTGATAAAGTTTGGTAAAGATCGGATGAACAATGAAGCCCCTATCGTCTTAACGAGGCAAAATATAGCATTTTTAACTAAATCAAGGGCCACAACTCCGCTGTTACTGGTCTGATCTGGCTGGTTTTCGAACTTGTCGGAGCTTTTGTTGATATTAACATTCTGTTAAAGTTTGCGAAAGATCGGATGGAAAATGAAGGCCCTATCGTCTTATATAGCATTTTTAACTAAATCAAGGGCCATAACTCCGCTGTTACTTGTCCGATCTGGCTGGTTTTCAAACTTGTACAAGCTTTTATTGATATTAACGTTCTGTTAAAGTTTGGTAAAGATCAAATGGAAAATGAAGGCCCTATCTTCTTAACGAGGCAAAATATAGCATTTTTAACTAAATCAAGGGCCATAACTCCGCTTTTACTGGTCTGATCTGGCTGGTTTTCCAACTTGTCCGAGCTTTCATTCATATTAACAATCTGTTAAAGTTTGTAAAGATCGGATGAAAAATGAAGGCCCTATCGTCTTAACGAGGTAAAAGTTAACAAAGGACGACGGACAACTCGCCATCCCATAAGCTCTGCTTGCCCTTGACCAGTAGTGCTAAAAAGTCTGTTTCTGGTCTTGTTCCCAAAAAATAGGGTAGGTTGGTAGTGACTTTTTTTTCCTCTCTTTTCAGCAACAATGTAAATACCTATCTATAACTAGAATGTATTTTTGTAATTTGCAGCATTCAGTTTATTATCATTGATAATAAACTGAATAAGTGATATGAAACTTGGTATTTTGTTTATGTTTACATAAAACATATATGTACTTTAAGGTAGCATTTTGATATAACTGTCAGAATAAATATATTAAGAATGAACTGTATATAACTTATGAAGATGTTTTTCTATAAGTAACTCCATTATCAGTCAGAGCTCTAACCTTAAACAGTTACGTTTTTCATAACCTGTGACTGTTAAAAAAGACCTAAAACTCGTATAGTAACCAGAATCAGTTACTACCACAAAATCACTCTAGTTTAGATGCATTCTATCTTCTGTACAGGAATTTTCCTACATATATGACAATTTTCTCCAGGTAGGGTGATTATTCAACATTACAACCATGCAATAAATTTCTATGAGCATCGATGAAAATCCAATGCGCAAGGCCTCTCAAGTTACCTACTATTATGCAACAAAATTCATTAAAAACCATTTTGTAGGCTCCAACATGATAATTATTGAACAACTGCTAATTGGATCTGGATGAAGATGTATTTATCCTTGATAATAAGTATTCAGACATAAATAAACACAGCACATTTGGCAACTATTTCAATTCATTAGCAATCTTGGTAACTGATTTAGGTTACAAATGGTTACTAGGGAAAAGTAACTGCTACTCTAAACAAAGGGAGATAATAATTTGGCGTTTTAATAACTTCCAGCAGTTATAAAACTTGTAACTGTTTAAGGTTAGAGCTCTGACTGACTATTCACGAGTTCAATATAACAATTCATCTTTTTCATTTTCACATCAGAATCAGAAACACACCAGAATCAGTAGCATCACAATGCACTTCTATACACCACCTATGAAAATTGAATATTCCCTCCCTAGGCTCAGAGATGTATGTTCCTTAATCATAACTAGGCCTATATATGATGTAATTCCTTATCTTATTATCCCCATCTCGTCAGCCATTTCTAACAATAATGTGTACAGTTATGAGTTGTTATGCTTCATTTTTGAAAATGCATTCCTACCACCATAAACAGATAAATGTCGAAATTATACCATATATTGTGTACTGCAGTAAATAAAGTCTGTTTCACCAGACCAACTATAATTGGCAATTAATTTTCATTCTGCTGGCTGTTAAGTCATCACATTACATTTGTGTAAAAGTTCATAGCAATATACACCGTGCAGTGGATAGTACAATGTATATGGATGACAATACAATAAAAAATATACTGTTAATTTACATGCCAGTAAAACATGAATAATACTGGGAAGTAAATTGTCACAGTTCCAATAAAATAAACAGAAATTATGTAGTTTGGAGTCTTGGATTAAAAAACTTTACTCCTCGCTGATATCTAACAACAGTTTTCTGTCGTCTGCTTGAACATGTTGAAGAGAGATTTGTTTACATGAGTTGTTCACTAGAACTGACAGGCTACATAGCTGGTGTAATTGATAAAGACACACCTCCAATTTCTCCATAGGGAATGTTGCCCCTTTAAAGATACATAATTATAAATATATGCTTTTTTTTTACTTGATTTTTTTTTTGTAAGGTCGGCAGGAAGTCCGAAGAACAGAAACAGAGATTTTTTCTTTTTGCCTTTGAAACATTTGAAAATTGATGACTTTGTTTACAGTACTGCAATTATGCCGTGTATGATGCGTGTGTAATTACATGGACAGACTGGGTATTGTTTTTTCACACATTCTGATATCGCAGGTGAACGATTGTCTAAATGAGGACGAGTTGGACGAGTTCAACAAGTAAATTTTTAGAAAAAGCAAGATATTTTACTTCCGCCAAATGAATTGTCTTTGCACCAAAATTATTTCTGGCAATTCTGGTGCACGATATTAAGCTGCGAATCCCAAAGCGAACCCTGAAAATGAAGGCTATTTTCAATCGGGAATGGTCAAACTTTGGTGATATTGGGTAATTGGTGGCGCGGTTAGCTCAGCTGGTTCAAGTCATGTACTAGCCACACTTTTCCCTTTGGTTTAATTCATTCGTGATGAGGATAATTTGATGAACATGCGGCGGGACAGTGCCACTGGGAGTCTGAGAGACCAGAAGATCTGGGTTAAAAGAGGGAGGAGTGTGGTGATATAAGGTACCCGGTTGCCCACTAAACTCAGTTGGTAGAGCACTCGCACTCCGGGCCTATTAGCAAGTGGTCCAGGTTTTCCAGAGGCGCCACACTTTTCCTCCTTGGTTTAATTCAAAATTTATACCGAGACACTGAATAAGCCGAAGACCACATAAACCTACAATGTGATAGCATGCGTCCAACGGAGATAAATTCTCAAGAGCATCTTTCAACTGCAAAAACTTGTCGTCTGTAGTGGGAACCTCAAATGTCACTCCAGTTGTTTGGACAACCCGGCCTCCAGTTTCCGTTTGCTTTTCGTCATTCTTGTCACCAAAAAGCCAATCCAAGATGGCTCCAGAATAACCAACATGTAATGCACACACTATCACAAGAACAACGATTAGTTTCTGCATTTTAAAACTGCATATTCAAGTGGAAAATACCTCCACAAACTTCCTTTCAGAAAAAGTTTTGTTTTGATTATTTTCAAATATAACCGGTAAACTGAAAAATATACTTTATCGTGATAGTTACTGTACAACTTTTGATTTTAAAGGATGCTGCAGACAATAAATGTTTTGTGTTTTTGCACAGATGTGCTCAATAAGAATTATATAGAACCTTTGTTCATGACATAACAAAAATGAAATAAGTCGATTTTACTTTCGTCATAAGAAAAGAGCATTGTATGTTGCACCGGTCAGTAACTCCCAACAACAACAACAACAACAAAACGAAAGTAGAAATTGCACAATTCGTTGACACAGGTACCCACACAATATAAATGCGGTCTAACATAACTTCAGGCATTGACAACATTTTATTTTGTGGAATAATGCTGAATGGTAGCATAATGGAAGGAAAAGAAAGAAACTCGACGTTCTTTTCGAATTTTGTCATTGGTAAAATCTTTTAAATTGTTGACAAGTTTTCAGTTCTTTACTATAACTACACTACATAGATAAATGTTTATTTATTTTAAAGGTTCTTTTTTTTTTAAATGTGAGGAAGGTGTGTGTACTGCATTTGTTGAGAGAGGCGCAACGTTGCACTGTTTTAAACTGTATAGGACAGCCTGGATTCATTCAACCTTTTCATATATATTATTTTGTCATCAGATTTTAATTAAAGTTTCTGTAATACATGCATGCTTATTTATAAATATTTCAGAATTGTTTAATAAAGACATTACAGTGGATGAGCTATACAGAGAACTACAACTCAAGAAAATCCGAGACCAAAATTCTGTTGAGCTGCATTTGGCCGTTAACAAAACAGGGACATCAAAGGGTGTTGCATTTGTCCAAATCCCAAAAAGTGAGGGACAATTTCTTACAGATCAGGATGAAAGGTACCATATTCAATGTCATTAGCTGCAGGTTTTTTTCTTTTCTTAAAACTAGCTTAGATCTTTGAGTTTTAAAGGAACACATGCCAATCTTGATTTTTTTTATAATTTGTAGCGTCCCATTAGTTTTTGTACGTAACTTGCATATTTACAAATCATTTATTATTGCTGGTTTTCAAAGAAAATTGTTTTTTACATAGATACCAATTGTTTATTATACAATTATTGCACCAATAATATATATTAAAACTTATGGTAGAAAATCAAAGTAAACTCGAACGAACACTCAGAATTGTATTACCCTGAATTAAAAATATACAAATAGATTAAAAAGGTTAAAATAATACAGGATTGATAATTTGAGGTGTCAATTTTAATGTCAGATAAATATTTACCATGTGCCCTTTTAAATATCTACTGACTGTTAGAATGACATTTGGCAGAACATTTGTGGCAGGATAAGAGTCTGCATGTGATGAACAGTTTACCCTAAAATTGATTATTTGTGCACAAGGCATGCAAGTTTAATTGTTTTATATTCGCATAGTGTACATGTGATGCAGCATGCAATGTATTTAGCATATAGTGCTTTGATAATAAACTCTACTGCCTTCAGGGTAGCTTTAGCACCCTCGAAGTTCATATTGTCCAATTCTAGACTATCTAAATCATTTAGTTCTGTTTTGTTTAATGTTTTCTTAATTAATGCTAATTGGCAGTCACTGTAACAATTAATTGGTGACAAGGTCTGTACAACATTGAACGAGGACAGGCACGGCAGTTAGATGGATTTATATAAGATTTCCATGAAGCCTTGTTTTCAAATCATTTCATTTATTACATGACATAATGTCTATCACATTAACTTTATTAAATAAAATATTGTTTCAACAGTGTGTGGCTTTATCTGTGATTTTTTTTTATAAAGCAACATATAGAGAATATTGTCTTGGATAAATTGAGGCAATGTTTGTAGATTTTATGTGTTTTTACCAAAAATGCATGGTTTAAGAAAAAGGGGGATAACTCTCTTGTGTACTGAACTTTTCAAAAAAATTGTTTATTTGGACTATTTGTGGTGGTCGATCTAATTATCCTGTATACATCATTTATTATGTCCTGTTTTGCTGTCTATATAATAATTAAGGGAAAGAAAAAGGGGTACTTTTTATTTTTGCTCAGTATATTATGAAACAAGCTAGAATTAGCAAGGTCTTGATGTGGCTTAGCTGGAAACTGGAGAATCCAGAAAAAAATCCAAGTGAGTGACCTTCTCACAACTCTGAGACAATCTGATTTGTAAGGAACAATGTTTTGTTAATTTTGACTTCAGCAAAATTATTATTGGAATGTTTATATACTAAATAATGAATGTTTTATTCACAACCAAAGGCTTATACAAGGAAAACAGATCAAGATTCGTAAAGAAGATGGTAATTCCAGATTCTTGAAACATAAGAAGTGGGTTATTCAGCGCGGTGAGGAAGTTGTCGTTACACATTGCAAAAGGAAACTGCCGATCCCCAACATGACCAGAGACTGGACCTGCATTGAACTCAAAACTGATCAACCTGAGACAGATACACAACCATTTTGTTTTGATGCTGGAGGCAATATGATGCACCGAAAGTTCAAAAACGATCTGGATTCTGTCATGGCAGAGTGCTTCCGTCATGGTAAATCTCATATTATATATATTCCTAAAACAATGATTGTTAGAAACTTGGCACACATTTTTACACAATTATATATGACAAGCACCATAACTCTGTCTTCCATTTTACCAGAATTATCCCCCTTTTCCACTAAGATTTTTGGTTAAAATTTTGAATGTACAGTCATATTCCAAAAAATGAATGACGGAAAGCTGTGAAACTTGGCACACGGTCATGATCATCCTTATTACACAATCATGTCTGACAAGCACCATACCTCTTGTCATGCATTTTAGCACACCTGAGCCGAAGGCTCAATTTAGTGAGCTATTGTGACCGCTTTTTGTCCGTCCGTCGTCCGTTAGCTCTTGCTTAAACAACTTTTCCTTGGACAATTTTGACCAAATTTCACAAGGATGATACTGAGGTCAAATCATTTCAAAATTTTACAAATTAGGTCAATGTGACATCTAGGATGGCCGCCATTACCATATATGGTCAAAACTTTAAAAAATCTTCTTCTCAAGAACCGCTGAACAGATTTTGAAAGTTTTTGTTTATAACTGATTGCCACGTCCTAATCTACAAAAGTTATACAAAAGAAGTTCCTAGGGCAAAAAAGCTGTGATTTGGGGTTCCAAAGATTTTGGAGATTTTACGTGTTACATAGACTTATATAGGGCATTTGTAAACGGCATCTCCTCAGAAACGGCTTTACCAATTTTGACCAAAGTTCTCGTGGACGATACTGAGGTCAATGTCTTCCAAAGTTATACATATTAGGTCAATACGACATCCAAGATGGCCGCCATTACCATATATGGTCAAAACCTTAACAAATCTTGTAGCTGAACAGATTTTGTCAGATTTTGTTTATAAATGATTGCCAACTCCTAGACTACAAAAAATGTACAAACAAAGTTCTTTGGGTCAAAAATGGCTGTGCCCTGGGGTTCCAAAGTCTGTATATGGAGATTTTACATAGAAATATGTAAACGACATCACCTCTGAAACCGCTTGACCAATTTTGACCAAATTTCACTTGGACGATACTTAGGTCATTGCGACATCCAAGATGGCCACCTTTACCATATATGGTCAAAACCTTAAAAATCTTCATCACAAGAACTGCTGAACAGATTTTGACAGTTTCAAAGATCAGCAGAGCTTATGCCGTGGTGCGGTGTCCGTCATCCGTCCGTCCTCTGTCTGTCTGTCCATAAACTTTTTTTGTAGTGACTACTCCTCTGAAACTATTGCATGGATTTTCATGAAACTTTACAGGAATGTTGCCCATGATGTCTAGTTGATCCTAGCTAAAAATCACGTTGATGTGAAATCCAACATGGTCGCCAAAGCTAAAAATAGAGTTTCAAAAAACAAATTTGTAGCGAATACTTCTTGAAAACTATAAGTGATATTGATATGGGACTTTTTCTAAAATGATCAGCATGACATATGATGTTGGTCCTTGTCGAAAATTGTTTTGATTCAACGTTAAACATGGCTGCCAGTGGCCATCTTTGTTTACATAGAGTTATATAGTAAAAACTTGAGCGACTACTCCTACTTAACAGATGTTCATGAAACTTCCCAGGAATGTTGCTCGTTATATAATAAAAACTTGTAGCGACTACTCCTCTGAAACTACTTGACGGATTTTCATGAAACTTTACAGGAATGTTGCTCTTGATGTCTAGTTGATCCTAGCGTAATTTCAGGCCGGCCGGAAATTCAAGATGGCCACCATGGCTAAAAATAGATTTAAAAAAAAAGTGTAGCCACTACTTCCTGAAAACTTTAGGTGATATTGATATGGGACTTTTTCTAAAATGATCAGCATGACATATGATGTTGGTCCTTGTCGAAAATTGTTTTGATTCGACGTTAAACATGGCTGCCAGTGGCCATCTTTGTTTACATAGAGTTATATAGTAAAAACTTGAGCCACTACTCCTACTTAACAGATGTTCATGAAACTTCCCAGGAATGTTGCTCGTTATATAATAAAACTTGTAGCGACTACTCCTCTGAAACTACTTGACGGATTTTCATGAAACTTTAC
Organism: Cyrtodaria siliqua; assembly: GCA_037043455.1. NCBI lineage: Eukaryota > Metazoa > Mollusca > Bivalvia > Adapedonta > Hiatellidae > Cyrtodaria > Cyrtodaria siliqua. The sequence continues at coordinate 263,768 of JAWPHD010001796.1, read as the reverse complement.
AGGAATGTTGCTCTTGATGTCTAGTTGATCCTAGCAAAATTTCAGGCCGGCCAGAATTTCAAAATGGCCACTACGGCTAAAAATAGATTTAAAAAAAAATTGTAGCCACTACTTCCTGAAAACTATAAGGATATTGATATGGGACTTTTCTCTAAAATGATCAGCATGATAGGATGTTGGTCCTTGTTGAAAATCATTTCGATTCGACATTCAACATGGCTGCCAGTGGCCATCTTTGTTTATATAGAGTTATAGAGTTTTATAGTAAATATAGTTATATAGTAAAAAGATGGCCACCATGGCTAAAAATAGATTTTTAAAAACATTCTTGAAAACTATAAGTGATATTGATATGGGATTTTTCTAAAATGATCAGCATGACATGTTGTTGGTGTGTTTTAAAAATTATTTTTATTCGACATTAAACATGGTTGCCAGCGGCCATCTTTGCCTACATACTGTTATATATAAAAACTTGTAATAACTACTCTGAAACTACTTGACAAATTTTCATGAAACTTCACAGGAATGCTGATCTAGCTGTCAAAACCTATCAGTAGAGCTTCAAGGTCATTGACCTCTTGTTTTATTTTGTATATATATATATGTTGTTTGTTTTAAAAAACAAGTTCAATTTTTAGCTCTACTGGCCAAAGGCCAGCAGAGCTTATGGGATGGCGAGTTGTCTATCGTCCGTCCGTCCCTCGTCCGTCGTTAACTTTTGTCTCGTTAAGACAATAGGGCCTTCATTTTTCATTCAATCCTTACCAAACTTTAACAGGTTGTTAATATCAACGAAAGCTCGGACAAGTTCGAAAACCAGCAAGATCGGACCAATAACAGCGGAGTAAATGCCCTTGATTTAATTCAAAATGCTATATTTTGCCTTGTTAAGACGATAGGTGCTTCGATATTCATCCAATCTTTACCAAACTTTATTAGATTGCTAATGTCGTTGAAATCTCGAACAAGTTTGAAAACCAGCCATATCGGACCAGTAACAGCGGAGTTACGGCCCTTGATTTAGTTAAAAATGCTATATTTTGCCTCGTTAAGACGATAGGGGCTTCATTATTCATCTGATCTTTACCAAACTTTATCAGATTGTTAATATCAATGAAAGCTCAGACAGCTTCGAAAACCAGCCATATCGGACCAGTAACAGTGGAGTTATGCCCCTTGATTTAGTTAAAAACGCTATATTTTGCCTTGTTAAGACGATAGGGGCTTCATTGTTCATCCGATCTTTATAAACGTTATCAGATTGTTAATGTCATTAAAAGCTCGAACAAATTCGAAAACCAGCCATATCGGACAAGTAACAGCGGAGTTATTGCCCTTGATTTAGTTAAAAATGCTATATTTTGCCTCGTTAAGATGATAGGGGCTTCATTGTTCATCTGATCTTTACCAAACTTTATCAGATTGTTAATATCAATGAAAGATCGAACAAGTTTGAAAACCAGCCATATCGAACCAGTAACAGTCGAGTTATGGTCCTTGATTTAGTTAAAAATGCTATATTTTGCCTCTTTAAGACGATAGGGGCATTATTGTTCATTCGATCTTTACCAAACTTCATCAGATTGTTAATATCAATGAAAGCTCGGTCAAGTTCGAAAACCAAACATATCGGACCAGTAACAGCAGAGTTATGGCCCTTGATTTAGTTCAAAATGGTATATTTTGCCTCGTTAAGACGATAGGGCCTTCATTTTTCATCCGATTGTTACAATTTTTTTTTGGGATGCCGAGTACCAAACTTTCACAGGTTGTTAATATCAATGAAAGCTCGGATGAGTTCGAAAACCAGCCAGATCGGACAATTAACAGCGGAGTTATGGCCCTTGATTTAGTTAAAAATGCTATATTGCTATATTTTGCCTCGTTAAGACGATAGGGCCTTCATTTTTCATCCTATCTTTACCAAACTTTACCACATTGTCAATATCAATGAAAGCTCGGACAAGTTCGAAAACCAGCCATATCAAACCAGTAACAGTAGAGTTATGGTCCTTGATTTAGTTAAAAATGCTATATTGTTATATTTTGCCTCGTTAAGACGATAGGGCCTTTGTTTTTCATCCTATCTTTACCAAACTTTACCACATTGTTAATATCAATGAAAGCTCAGACAAGTTCGAAAACCAGCCATATCGGACTAGTAACAGCAGAGTTATGGCCCTTGATTTAGTTAAAAATGCTATATTTTGCATCGTTAAGACGATAGAGGCTTCATTGTTCATCCGATCTTTACCAATCTTTATCAGATTGTTAATGTTGTTAAAAGCTCGAACAGTTTTGAAAACCAGCCATATCGGACCAGTAACAGCAGAGTTATGGCCCTTGATTTTGTTAAAAATGCTGTTTTTTGCCTATTTAAGACGATAGGGGCTTCATTGTTCATCCGATCTTTACCAAACTTTATCAGATTGTTAATATCAATGAAAGCTCTGACAGTTTCGAAAACCGGCCATATCGGACTAGTAACAACGGAGTTATGGCCCTTGATTTAGTTAAAAATGCTATATTTTGCCTCGTTAAGACGATAGGGGCTTCATTGTTCATCCGATCTTTACCAAATTTTATCAGATTGGTAATGTCGTTGTAAGCTCGAACAAGTTCGAAAACCATTAACAGCGGAGTTATGGCCCTTGATTTAGTTAAAAAATATTTTCCCTCGTTAAGACGATAGGGCCTTCATTTTTCATCCGATCTTTGCCAAACTTTAGCAGATTTTATGACTTTCTTTTTTTATATTATTATTATTTTTATTTATTTTTTATTTATTTAATTATTTTAATTTTTTTCATATTTTGTTTTTTTATATATTTTTTTTTATTATTTTTTTTATTTTTTTTTTTATTTATTTATTTTTTTTTTTATTTTTATTTTTATTTTTTTTTTTAACCTCTATGTTGGACCAGTCGGACCAGTAACAGAGGAGTTACGGCTCTTGATTTAGTTAAAAATGCTATATTTTGCCTTGTTGATCTTTACCAAACTTTACCAGATTCTTTAGTTATGGCCCTTAATTTAGTTAAAAAGCTGTTTTTTGTCCGAAACTTTCAAAAAAACATAAATGGAAGTCAATCACTTTATTGATATTATAAGAGCCGTGTTAGCCAGTAGAGCGTCCACATGCCCTCTTGGGCCTCTTGTTTTTTTTAGCTCTGTGTTGGACCAGTCGGACCAGTAACAGAGGAGCTCTTGATTTAGTTAAAAATGCTATATTTTGCCTCGTTAATACGGTAGGGCCTTCATTTTTCATCTGATCTTTACCAAATTTTATCAGATTGGTAATGTCGTTGTAAGCTCGAACAAGTTCGAAAACCATTAACAGCGGAGTTATGGCCCTTGATTTAGTTAAAAAATATTTTCCCTCGTTAAGACGATAGGGCCTTCATTTTTCATCCGATCTTTGCCAAACTTTAGCAGATTTTATGACTTTCTTTTTTTATATTATTATTATTTTTATTTATTTTTTATTTATTTAATTATTTTAATTTTTTTCATATTTTGTTTTTTTATATATTTTTTTTTATTATTTTTTTTATTTTTTTTTTTATTTATTTTTTTTTTTTTTATTTTTATTTTTATTTTTTTTTTTAACCTCTATGTTGGACCAGTCGGACCAGTAACAGAGGAGTTACGGCTCTTGATTTAGTTAAAAATGCTATATTTTGCCTTGTTGATCTTTACCAAACTTTACCAGATTCTTTAGTTATGGCCCTTAATTTAGTTAAAAAGCTGTTTTTTGTCCGAAACTTTCAAAAAAACATAAATGGAAGTCAATCACTTTATTGATATTATAAGAGCCGTGTTAGCCAGTAGAGCGTCCACATGCCCTCTTGGGCCTCTTGTTTTTTTTAGCTCTGTGTTGGACCAGTCGGACCAGTAACAGAGGAGCTCTTGATTTAGTTAAAAATGCTATATTTTGCCTCGTTAATACGGTAGGGCCTTCATTTTTCATCTGATCTTTACCAAACTTTAACAGATTCTTTAGTTATCGTCCTTGATTTAGTTCAAAAGCTGTTTTTTGCCGAAACTTTCAAAAAAACATAAATGGCAGTCACTCGCTTCATTGATGTTATAAGAGCCATGTTAGCCAGTAGAGCGTCCACAGGCCCTCTTGGGCCTCTTGTTTTTTATTCATTTTTCTATGCCTCCGAAGGGTGGCATTATAGTAATCGCACTGTCTGTCCGTTCGTCTGTACACTCGTAGGTCCGTGGCTCCAAAGTCAAGGTCACACTTAGAGGTCAAAGGTCAAAATCCGTTCGTCTGTACACTCGTGTCTGCTTCATAACTGTGACAATAATGGATGGATTTTCAAATAACTTCGCACAATTGCTCACCACAACAAGATGACGTGTCGCGCACAAAATCCAGGTCCGTGGCTCCAAGGTCAAGGTCACACTTAGAGATCAAAGTTCAAAAACCGTTAACTTCGCACAATTGCTCACCACAACAAGACGTCGTGTCGCGATTTTTTTATTTTTTTTTAAATATTTTTTTTTTAATATTTTTTAAAATTTTATTTTATTTGATTTTTATTGTTTGTTTGATTTTTTTAATTTTTTTTAAAATATATATGTTAGTTTCATATTGCTCCAAGGTCACTTACAGGTCACTTCGGGGCATTTGTCACTTACTGTGACATTTCTTGTTTAAATATTTTTTTTAATTTTTTAATTTTTTTTATTGATTTATTTTCTCATAAGAAATCTTGGTTCATTTTTCTTTAAGTGGGAGCTTAGGGGCCCTTGTTGAATCAGTTTACATAGAGTTGTAGGGAAGAACTTCAAAAATCTTCTTGTCTGAAACTACAAGAGATAAAGGTTAAATATATTTTATTTATTATCAGCTTATGGATCCTCTACCAAGTTTGTTCAAATGGTGACCCTGGGGTCAAATTTGACCCTGTCCCAGGGGTCAGGCACCGCCCCAGGGGTCACAGTTTTGCATAGATCGATATAGGAAATAACTTAAAAAACTTCTTCTTTGAAACTACAAGAGCTAAATATTTAATATTTTGAATTTATTATCAGCTTATGTTCCTCTACAAAGTTTGTTCAAATTGTGACCCTGGGGTCTAATTTGGCCCCTCCCCAGGGGTCACAGTTTTCCATAAACTTATATATACTATAAAAGTTGTACAAATGAACTGAACTAAATGTTGTTTAACGGCTCATCAACACAGTATAGGTTATTTAGAGCCGTCCCAGAGAGACGGGAAGGATACATAGGAATCCGGGAACCTGCCCTACTCTTATTATCGAATAGATTCCTATGGTTCTTAAACGTGCTCGGAGGATAGACCGATACACAGGACTGCCCGGTTTACGTCCCCATCCGACGGACAAGGCTATGGGAAAGTACAAATGAAGTTCCTAGGGTAAAAATTGGCTGTGCCCCGGGGTTTTCTATCCATCCATTTCCATACAAACATTCTCTGAAAATTTGAAGAACCAACTTTTGCAACTTTACCTTATGTCGTACAAAGTTTTCAATCTAATAATCAATTGCACTTGTTAACTACAAAAATTCTCAGGTGAGCAACTCAGGGCCCCTCTTGTTTTAGAATTATCCCCCTTTTCCACTTAGATGTTTGGTTAACATTTAGAATGTATTCATTTTCCAAAAACATATTGACAGAAAACTTTTAAACTTGGCATACATGTTTATCTTCTGTGTTACAAGCACCAGAACTCTGTCATGCCTTTGCCAAAATTACCCCCCTTTTCGTGTTAGATTTGTGCTGCAAAAGTAAGCAATCCAGTATTGGTGCTTCTTGTTTAATATACATGTTCAGGCATGCTATTATAGGGTTGACTGTATTGATATTTTGAATTTTGCCCCGGTATATCAGTCGTATATTGGTCACAAATTTTGCTTACTGGTGTCGCGTTAGCGGAGCCGTTAAACATGATTTGCGGCCGTTAAACGACTGATACACTGTCGCAACAGTCAACATTTCAATACTGGTTACTCTGTTTCTAATGCATTTCAGTTTTTCTAACAAACCCTTTCAAATAAAACCAAATGAAGTCAAGTTTTTGATGGTTTAACGTCACATGACTGGATTTGCGATGGGTTATGCACTATGGGTTGTGCGTTAGAAATATACATTCTAATAGACACCCCTGGTGCATTTTAAGGGGTGTGGGCATAAAAGTACAAGTTTTAAGCATTTATTACACGTGTGTACTACATGTATTTCTATTGTTAGTGTTTAATTTGTAACAAATGTCAAGGTTTTAACCATTTATTAAAGGAGTTTTGTGAGACATTCCAAACATAAATATGTAAATTACTGAGTTGATAAGTATGTTTGTTTGTATGGTGTTTTACATCATTTTCAACACATGTAAGGTTATATATGACGGTCGATTTTGTTTGTGGTGGAGGCAGACCGCCCACTTTTCCTGGGTTGAACCAGTACTGTACACCTCCCGCCATCCGTAAGAATCGACACTTCCTCACTTACAAGTCGAGCTCCCAGTGGTATTCGAACCTGCAGTGGTGAGAGGTGATAATGTTTACAACGCAATGTCATTAACCCCTTGGCCACGGAGGCGCAGTGGAGGGCAATGCAAAAACATATTGACCATTCAATAAAATATATTTACTGACTGTAAAGATTTCTTTGTCTTTTCATTAGGTATTAGAAAGATTAATGTACCTGGCAGATGCCTGAAACAGTGCAAGGACACAGCCGCAAAAGTCGAATTCTTGAACACCGGGAAAAGTTTTCGATTGTATTTCTCAGCAGGTGAGGTCACTGTTAAGTTCTTATTATATTAAAAACATACCTTAATAGAATAACATAGAGATTATTTAACTGCTCGGATCGATTATAAGTAAATCCTTCATGAGATGGTAGACGTATGGTTCTTTTCACGAACGAATGTATGCAAATGAGTGAAAAAAAACAACAACATCTACCATCGAGTGAAGGATTTCCCTATAAATGAACCAAGCAGTTAAATAATCTATGTATAATACATTTTAAACTCATTCACGTTTTTAGCTCTACTGATCGTCGTCCGTCCGTCTGTCCGTCTGTCCGTCCGTTAACTTTTATTTGTAGCGACTACTCCTCTGAAACTACTGGATGGATATTCATAAAACTTTACAGAAATGTTGCCCATGAAGTCTAGTTGATCCTAGCAAAAATTCATGTTGATGTGAAATCCAAGATGGCCGCCAAAGCTAAAAATAGATTTTTTAAATTCAAGTTTGTAGCGACTACTTCTTGAAAACTATAAGTGATATTGATATGGGACTTTTTCTAAAATGATCAGCATGACATGATGTTGATCCTAGTCAAAAATCGTTTTGATTCAACGTTAAACATGGCTGCCAGCGGCCATCTTTGTTTACATAGAGTTTTATAGTAAAAACTTGTAGCGACTACTCCTCTGAAACTACTTTGCGGATTGTCATGAAACGTTACAGGAATGTTGCTCTTGATGTCTAATTGATCCTAGAAAAATTTCAGGTCGGCCGGAAATTCAAGATGGCCGTCACAGCTAAAAATAGATTTTTAAAAAATAAGTTTGTAGCGACTACTTATTGAAAACTATAAGTGATATTGATATGGGACTTTTTCTAAAATGATCAGCATGACATGATGTAGATCCTTGTGGAAAATTATTTTGATTCGACGTTAAACATGGCTGCCAGTGGCCATCTTTGGTTACGTAGAGTTATATAGTAAAAACTTGTAGCGACTACTCCTCTGAAACTACTTGACGGATGTTCATGAAACTTCACAGGAATGTTGCTCTTGATGTCTAGTTGATCCTAGAAAAATTTCAGGTCGGCCGGAAATTCAAGATGGCCACCACAGCTAACTAAAAATAGATTTAAAATAAATAAGTTTGTAGCGACTACTTCTTCAAAACAATAAGAGATATGAATATGGGACTTTTTCTAAAATGATCAGTATGACATGATGTTGGTCCTTGTCGAAAATCGTTTTGATTTGACGTTAAACATGGCTGCCAGCGGCCATCTTTGTTTACATAGAGTTATATAATGAAAACTTGTAGCGACTACTTCTCTGAAACTACTTGACGGATTTTCATGAAACTTCACAGGAATGTTGCTCTTAATGTCTAATTGATCCTAGCAAAATTTCAGGTCGGCCGGAAATTCAAGATGGCCGCCACAGTTAAAAATAGATTTTCAAAAAACAAGTCTGTAGCGACTACTTCCTGAAATCAAAATCAATCAGTAGAGCTTCAAGGTCATTGACCTCTTGTTTAAAAATGCTGATCCGTATGGCGTGCACAACTTTCTTGTAATGTATGTGTTACACCTTGTATGTTATTAACATTTCATGCACTATTTCGCTTGTTTATATAGGCATCAGTCCCCATCAGGCGTGTGAGTGGAATGGCTTAGAGACTATTAAAGAATTTGAAACCTTGTATAAAATGGCAGACTACAGCAGTGTTGGTCTGATTGGACTTAATTACTCGGAGGCATGTGAGAAACAGAGTTCAAGGTCACAGCAGAAGATAGCATTTGAAGCTCAGGTATTATTTTGGTAATGTTCTACATTACTCATATGTATCATGCAGATGTGCAATTTTCTGCCTGATAAAAGGTGACCTAATACATTTTGCTTTATTAGGCACCGATGAATAAAGCAAAATCAATGCAGAATTCCTCTGCATTTATTGTACTTAACGTTATCTGACGTCATAAAAATGGCATGAAGAAAATCAAAATGGTGGCGTCCTCAACAAACGTAACATTCTGTTAAATAGATAAAACTAGTAAACCATACAGAAAATGTGGATACTCTACATGATAAAAAGAATATATATATTGGTGTCTTATACTTCAAGTTTATTAGGGTCCACACGGAAACGCAGAATGGCTTGGCAGAGCCTCTCCATTCTTGGTTTTCTAAGCTTGCCTGACAAACTTGATAGTAAAAGGCACTGACATAATAGTCTCTATAGAGTATGTTATACTACTAAAATAACATGTCTACAACTATTTCATCTGGGAACATAGTTTCTTTTTTACAAATATATTTTGTAACATAACGCAAATTGCAGGTGCATGGTACGGAGAAAAATGAAAGTTTCAAAATAATGGAATTTCTGTTTGGAGAATAAATATAAATGCATTTATAAGTATTTCTCAAAACCAGCTTGAAACCGCTAGTTTTGTAGAAAAACGACAAAATATTTAAACTAAAAAACACCTTATGAAATAGGGGGACTAGGATGAACAAAAGAGGACACTTTTTTTTTTTAAATTTAGTTTTGATTTCTTTGATGCTTTAAAATGTGAAAATAAAAATCCTTGTATTATACTTAATCTGCAGGGCTTTCCCTTTCTTTTCGAGAAATAGAAATGTGATTAATATTTCTTCCTTATGTTGTTGTATTGGCCCAATTTGGGGACTGCTGAAAGTTGCAGGTTATTTAACTTAAAGGGAATGTAGCGACACAGCCAAACCATCTTTATTATTGAGAGTTCGGAAAAACTTGAATAAAGATATTTAAACCTATAATATTCAATATATCAGTGTTGTTCAAAGAAAAACCTTTATTGGGGCCTCAATTAATATATCTGAGCTAATCGTGATGTAGCTTGTCAGCAGCAAATAAACAAGCTTTCCGCGCTTTTTCATTGATCATGAAGCGTTGGGAAATAGATCTTTAAATCTTAAATTATTAATTTCATTTGAATTGTAAATAGAGATTATTAATGGATTTTCATTTTGTTAAAAAAATGTAATCATTTTACCTTTTGTGGTTTTAACTAAAATTCTAATACACCCGCACTATATAGCCTAGTTTAAAATATCTCGTTATATTGAACGATATATCACTGTAATTTTTGCAACGTTAGGAGAATAAGCATTGCGCATTGCGCATAGCGCATTGTAACGTATGCAACGCTAGGAGAGTAAGCAAAGCAATGCGAAAGATTTTAGATGTCTACGTTATTTTCACATTTTAGGGGTATTAGAATAGAAATAGAACATCGTTTACGGTGAATTATCTATAATATATCATGGTTTGTCGTTCAATTGTAAACAATAATTTCACTCCCCTTTCGGGCTCGTGAAATTATTGTTTACAATTGAACTCCAAACCGTGATATATTAATCGATAATTCACAGTAAACGATGTTCTATTTCTCAAATAAATTGATATGCAAACTGTCATGTGTATATTTCACATATGATAATCATCATAATGGTTTTGAGCTAGATAACTAATATGGTATCAAAGTGTTGTTAACCCTTCTAAATTTCAAATGTAATAATAATCGTTTACAATTGCATGCCCATTTACAATAATTATTAAAGTGTGTCAGTATACATTTTTAAATTATATGTATTCATAGCTAAGCGTTTAGATTATGGCAGTATTTAATATCAGAGCTGTAGATAATTTTTGACTGCAGTGAGTATTCACTCATCAGATTCAGAATGAATGAGTTATTAAACAAGGAATATGTTCAGATATGTTTAAATAGTTAATGCTGTCAAAATGGATGTGAATTCATTTAATACATTTTAAAAGAAACAATTCTGATTAAATGGATGTTGAGTAAAATGAAACCCAGTATGGCTTTTGTTATACTCCCACAAATAAAGTTTAGTGGGGGTATATAGGAGTGAGCTTGACGGTCCGTCCATCCGGTCTATTGGTTTCCGGACGATAACTCATGACAGGGTCGACGGATTTAAATAATACTTGGTACATGGGTATAAGACCATAAAATACATATCAAGTTTGACTTTGGTTACAAACCACCAATTTTTGACGGAGTTATGGCCCCTTTTCAACTTAGAATTTGCCCAAAAAACGGTGTCCGGATAATAACTCATGAAAGGGTCGATGGATTTAAATAATTTTTGGTACAAGGGTTTAAGACCATAAAATACAGGTCAAGTTCGACTTTGGTTACAAACCACCAATTTTTGACGGAGTTATGGCCCCTTTTCAATTTAGAATTTGCCCAAAAAACGGTGTCCGGACGATAACTCATGAAAGGGTCGATGGATTTAAATAATATTTGGTAAACGGGTATAACACCATAAAATAAAAGTCAAGTTCGACTTTGGTTACAAACCACCAATTGTTGACGGAGTTATGGCCCCTTTTCAACTTACAATTTGCCAAAAAACGGTGTCCGGACGATAACTCATGAAAGGGTCGACGGATTTAAATAATACTTGGTACACGGGTATAACACCATAAAATACAAGTCAGGTTCGACTTTGGTTACAAACCACCATTTTTTGATGGAGTTATGGCCCCTTTTCAACTTAGAATTTGCCCAAAAAACGGTGTCCGGATGATAACTCATGAAAGGGTCGATGGATTTAAATAATTTTTGGTACAAGGGTTTAAGACCATAAAATACAGGTCAAGTTCGACTTTGGTTACAAACCACCAATTTTTGACGGAGTTATGGCCCCTTTTCAATTTAGAATTTGCCCAAAAAACGGTGTCTGGACGATAACTCATGAAAGGGTCGATGGATTTAAATAATATTTGGTACACGGGTATAACACCATAAAATAAAAGTCAAGTTCGACTTTGGTTACAAACCACCAATTGTTGACGGAGTTATGGCCCCTTTTCAACTTACAATTTGCCAAAAAACGGTGTCCGGACGATAACTCATGAAAGGGTCGACGGATTTAAATAATACTTGGTACATGGGTATAAGACCATAAAATACAAGTCATGTTCGACTTTGGTTACAAACCACCAATTTTTGACGGAGTTATGGCCCCTTTTCAACTTAGAATTTGCCCAAAAAACGGTGTCCGGATGATAACTCATGAAAGGGTCGATGGATTTAAATAATTTTTGGTACAAGGGTTTAAGACCATAAAATACAGGTCAAGTTCGACTTTGGTTACAAACCACCAATTTTTGACGGAGTTATGGCCCCTTTTCAATTTAGAATTTGCCCAAAAAACGGTGTCTGGACGATAACTCATGAAAGGGTCGATGGATTTAAATAATATTTGGTACACGGGTATAACACCATAAAATAAAAGTCAAGTTCGACTTTGGTTACAAACCACCAATTGTTGACGGAGTTATGGCCCCTTTTCATCTTACAATTTGCCAAAAAACGGTGTCCGGACGATAACTCATGAAAGGGTCGACGGATTTAAATAATTTTTGGTACACAGGTTTAAGACCATAAAATACCGGTCAAGTTGACTTTGGTTACAAACCACCAATTTTTAATGGAGTTATGGCCCCTTTTCAACTTAGAATTTGCCAAAAAAATGCAACAGTCAACTCTGAGGAACCTGCTAATTTGGGTTTGTATTAAATTTAAACAATTTATAATGCATCCTCTTCATGACCATGTCTCTTTATATTACACCTTTGACTTGAACGGTGTAAGATGCAAATTTTTGTTAGTCTTCTTCCCTGATCACTAACAATATTGAAAACTCTCTCTCCTCTCCTCTCCTCTCATCTCCTCTCCTCTCCTATCCTCTCCCCTCTCTCTCTCTCTCTCTCTCTCTCTCTCTCATTATTTTTTTTCCTGTTTATTTCATATTTTGTAGTTTAAATAATTTGTTTGCCATTGTCTAAATTGTATGAATATTTTGTAGCAGGAGGACCGGATTTCTAATGTTGTAATAACTTGTGGCCCGACCCCATTTCCTTGTACATTTATTGGAAATAAATATGTTTAAACTAGACCATTGTTTTCTTGTGGTTGCCATGTTTATGTGACAAGGCGGTATTGTGGGGGTATTAATCACTTTCAGTGATAATTCTAGTTATTATTAATATAATACCCATGCTTAGAACAATTGTCATCATGTATATATGAAATAAACTGTTCCACAGGACAATACATACACATCTAATACTCATGGTTTTTAAAAACAATGAGAATAAGTCGAGATACTCAAAAAAGAGGGTATGTCAGAGTAAAATACTCAAAAACTCGGCTTATCTACAGCTCTGAAATTTTATTGAAGCATAAAATAACATTGTATGTTTACATTTATAGGTTGAGAAAAAAGCAGATTTTTAAATTAAATAAACTTCTGTGTTAGTTTTATTCCCGGTGAGAAAAAAATATTGTTTTAAATGACAAGAATATCTCTTGCTATTACAGATCAAAATGGCTTGTGTACATCAGAAACCTATTTTGCTTGTGGAAAACTCAGCACACGAGGATTTTGTCGATATCCTGAAGCTTTACCATAAATCCTTGCCACCATGTGCCATTTATTGTTACGTGGGTCCTAAGGAGCACATACAGACCTACATCTCCATGGGATTTTATATAGCCATAACAGGTAGGTGTATATGTTTACATATTTATAATTCAGCCTCTTCCAAGTTAACTAAAGGTATCTATTTTTGTTCAACCTCCAATAATATTGACTGAGGTGGTATATTTATAGTCCAACCTCAAATAATGTTGACTGAGGTAGTCTGTTTATAGGTCAGCCTCTACCAATTTTAACTTGAGGTGTTTTGTTTTAACCTTTTCCAGTATTATCTGATGGGGTATATAGCCTCTTCCAATATTAACTAAGGTATTTTATTGATAGTTCCACCTCTTCCAGTATTAACTGAGGTGGTCCATTTATAGTCCAGCTTCTTCCAATATTAACGTGGTTGGTTTATTTATTGTTCAGCCTCTTTCAATAATAACTGAGATGGTCTGTTTATAGTTCTGTTCAGCATGCATCTTCCAATATTAACTGAGTTTTTTTTTTAAACCTCTTTCAATATTAACAGAGGGGGTTTATTTATTGTTCAGCAGCTTCCAGTATTAACCAAAGTGGTCTATTTATAGTTCAGCCTCTTCTATTAACTGAGGCGGTCTATTTAGAGTTTAGCCTCTTCCAGTATTAACTGAGGCGGTCTATTTATAGTTCAGCCTCTTCCAATATTAGCTGAAATGGTCTATTTATTGTTCAGCCTCTTCCAGTATTAACTGAGGTGGTTTATTTAATGACCAGACTCTTTCAGTATTAACTGAGGCAGTCTATAGTTCAGCCTCTTTCAGTATTAACAGAGGGGGTTTATTTATTGTTCAGCAGCTTCCAGTATTAACCAAAGTGGTCTATTTATAGTTCAGCCTCTTCTATTAACTGAGGCGGTCTATTTAGAGTTTAGCCTCTTCCAGTATTAACTGAGGCGGTCTATTTATAGTTCAGCCTCTTCCAATATTAGCTGAAATGGTCTATTTATTGTTCAGCCTCTTCCAGTATTAACTGAGGTGGTTTATTTAATGTCCAGCCTCTTCCAGTATTAACTGAGGCAGTCTATAGTTCAGCCTCTTTCAATATTAACAGAGGGGGTTTATTTATTGTTCAGCAGCTTCCAGTATTAACCAAAGTGGTCTATTTATAGTTCAGCCTCTTCTATTAACTGAGGCGGTCTATTTAGAGTTTAGCCTCTTCCAGTATTAACTGAGGCGGTCTATTTATAGTTCAGCCTCTTCCAATATTAGCTGAAATGGTCTATTTATTGTTCAGCCTCTTCCAGTAATAACTGAGGTGGTTATTTAATGTCCAGCCTCTTCCAGTATTAACTGAGGCAGTCTATAGTTCAGCCTCTTTCAATATTAACAGAGGGGGTTTATATTATCGTTCGGCAGCTTCCAGTATTAACCAAAGTGGTCTATTTATAGTTCAGCCTCTTCTGTTAACTGAGGCGGTCTATTTAGAGTTTAGCCTCTTCCAGTATTAACTGAGGCGGTCTATTTATAGTTCAGCCTCTTCCAATATTAGCTGAAATGGTCTATTTATTGTTCAACCTCTTCCAGTATTAACTGAGGTGGTTTATTTAATGTCCAGCCTCTTCCAGTATTAACTGAGGCAGTCTATAGTTCAGCCTCTTTCAATATTAACAGAGGGGGTTTATTTATTGTTCGGCATCTTCCAGGATTAACCAAAGTGGTCTATTTATAGTTCAGCCTCTTCCAATATTAGCTGAAATGGTCTATTTATTGTTCAGCCTCTTCCAGTATTAACTGAGGTGGTTTATTTAATGCCCAGCCTCTTCCAGTATTAACTGAGGCAGTCTATAGTTCAGCCTCTTTCAATATTAACAGAGGGGGTTTATTTATTGTTCGGCAGCTTCCAGTATTAACCAAAGTGGTCTATTTATAGTTCAGCCTCTTCTATTAACTGAGGCGGTCTATTTAGAGTTTAGCCTCTTCCAGTTTTAACTGAGGCAGTCTATTTATAGTTCAGCCTCTTCCAATATTAGCTGAAATGGTCTATGTATTGTTCAACCTCTTCCAGTATTAACTGAGGTGGTTTATTTAATGTCCAGCCTCTTCCAGTATTAACTGAGGCAGTCTATAGTTCAGCCTCTTTCAATATTAACAGAGGGGGTTTATTTATTGTTTGGCAGCTTCCAGTATTAACCAAAGTGGTCTATTTATAGTTCAGCCTCTTCCAATATTAGCTGAAATGGTCTATTTATTGTTCAGCCTCTTCCAGTATTAACTGAGGTGGTTTATTTAATGTCCAGCCTCTTCCAGTATTAACTGAGGCAGTCTATAGTTCAGCCTCTTTCAATATTAAAAGAGGGGATTTATTTATTGTTCAGCAGCTTCCAGTATTAACCAAAGTGGTCTATTTATAGTTCAGCCTCTTCTATTAACTGAGGCGGTCTATTTAGAGTTTAGCCTCTTCCAGTATTAACTGAGGCAGTCTATTTATAGTTCAGCCTCTTCCAATATTAGCTGAAATGGTCTATTTATTGTTCAGCCTCTTCCAGTATTAACTGAGGTGGTTTATTTAATGTCCAGCCTCTTCCAGTATTAACTGAGGCAGTCTATAGTTCAGCCTCTTTCAATATTAACAGAGGGGGTTTATTTATTGTTCAGCAGCTTCCAGTATTAACCAAAGTGGTCTATTTATAGTTCAGCCTCTTCCAATATTAGCTGAAATGGTCTGTTTATTGTTCAGCCTCTTCCAGTATTAACTGAGGTAGTTTATTTAATGTCCAGTCTTTTCCAGTATTAACTGAGGCAGTCTATAGTTCAGCCTCTTTCAATATTAACAGAGGGGGTTTATTTATTGTTCAGCAGCTTCCGGTATTAACCAAAGTGGTCTATTTATAGTTCAGCCTCTTCCAATATTAGCTGAAATGGTCTATTTATTGTTCAGCCTCTTCCAGTATTAACTGAGGTGGTTTATTTAATGTCCAGCCTCTTCCAGTACTAACTGAGGCAGTCTATAGTTCAGCCTCTTTCAATATTAACAGAGGGGGTTTATTTATTGTTCAGCAGCTTCCAGTATTAACCAAAGTGGTCTATTTATAGTTCAGCCTCTTCCAATATAAGCTGAAATGGTCTATTTATTGTTCAGCCTCTTCCAGTATTAACTGAGGTGGTTTATTTAATGTCCAGCCTCTTCCAGTATTAACTGAGGCAGTCTATAGTTCAGCCTCTTTCAATATTAACAGAGGGGGTTTATTTATTGTTCAGCAGCTTCCAGTATTAACCAAAGTAGTCTATTTATAGTTCAGCCTCTTCTATTAACTGAGGCGGTCTATTTAGAGTTTAGCCTCTTCCAGTATTAACTGAGGCGGTCTATTTATAGTTCAGCCTCTTCCAATATTAGCTGAAATGGTCTATTTATTGTTCAGCCTCTTCCAGTATTAACTGAGGTGGTTTATTTAATGTCCAGCCTCTTCCAGTATTAACTGAGGCAGTCTATAGTTCAGCCTCTTTCAGTATTAACAGAGGGGGTTTATTTATTGTTCAGCAGCTTCCAGTATTAACCAAAGTGGTCTATTTATAGTTCAGCCTCTTCCATAATTACCAGAGGTAGTTTATTTATTGTTCAGCCTCTTCCAGTATTGACTGAGGTGTTTTTTTAAACCTCTTTCAATATTACCCGAGGGGTTTTATTTATTGTTCAGCCTCTACCAGTATTAACTGAGGTGGTCCGTTTATAGTTCAGCCTCTTCCAGTATTAACCGAGGTGGTTTATTTATAGCTTTACCTCTTTAAATATTAACTGAGATGGTCTATTTATAATTCAGCCTCTTTCAGTATTAACTCAGGTGTGTTTTTCAAACCTCTTTCAGTATGAATTGAGATGGTTTATTTATTGTTCAACCTCTTCCAGTATTAACCGAGGCTTATAGTTTTACCTCTTTAAATATCGAATTATTGATCTGTTTCTGCTTCAACTAGAAATGGAAGCATCGGATTGGTCGATACATTCCTCGTCATTCCCAGATAAGTGATGGGTTGTGCCAGAGGGTTTACAAAGGTTACAGGTGACCTGTCTATAATTTATACATATTGGTAAATTCAGCCTGAAATGTCATGATACAGGCTGATTTCACTGTACAATCTTATGATCTTTACAGTTTTAAATATATTTTTTTGACTCTATTTCTTACCATCATATATGCCCTAAAATGTGCTAAAAATGACATAAAACATTAACTGTTTTTCAGGACATGTGACCAAATTAAGGTACCAGCTTGCCGGACCCATTCAACAGGCGCTAGGAGAGGGTATCATACCTAAATCACGTATACTTCTGGCATCTGATGCCCCGAATTCCGAGTCCGTTACCCTTGGTGATGGAAATGAAAATCGACTCATTGCACTGGACTCTTCTCTAGAAAAACTGCCGCCAATTAGTTCACAGTCACGAAATACTCCGAGAAGTTTATTCGTATTAAAAGATATGATTGCAATTGGGTTGGGTGAAAACAAAGAAAGTGTGGAGTTTGCGAGACTATTGTGCGATAATTACAACAAGTTTTTTATACTCGATCATAAATCAAACTCTTCGGAACAAAGTGTTGCTAGATCTATGGCAACAGACACTGTGAAGGCAAGCGGGAGATACAATGTACTTCCAGTCTTTAATATGTTTGAAGGAATGCGTGGATCATCTTTTTTGGCTCATATTTTACTTGCAATATCTGCCATATTACTTTATGTGTTAAGTCAGTTTTATTATTGAATTTTGACCAATTTGAACTGAGAATGGAATGTTCAACCTTATATTTAATGCACATTTTGTTAGCATATGGACATATGTATGGAATCGGGACTTTGAAATTCCAAAATTATAGGAAATATAATATTGACAGGAAGAAACATGTTTTTTCCAATAAACCACTGGGGTAAAAAATGGCTTTGCCTGTGGGTCATAAGCAAAACATTGTAAATCTTCTCCAAGTATTTTATGTACCCATTTTGTATTTATGTACAGATTTTGTATTTATGTACAGAGTGTGTATTACAGATTTTGTATTTATATACAGATTTTGTATTACAGATTTTGTATTTATGTACAGATAGTGTATTACAGATTTTGTACAGATTTTGTATTTATGTACAGATTGTGTATTACAGATTTTGTATTTATATACAGATTTTGTATTTATGTACAGATTGTGTATTACAGATTTTGTATTTATGTACAGATTTTGTATTTATATACAGATTTTGTATTACAGATTTTGTATTTATATACAGATTTTGTATTTATGTACAGATTTTGTATTACAGATTGTGTATGTACAGATTTTGTATTTATTTACAGATTTTGAGTCATTTTCAGACATGATCATTGCAACTTTTTTCAAATAATGTCCCTGATGTAAAAATGGTTTCATCCTCGAGGACTGTGGTACCATATTTGTGTAACTGTTATATAGAGAAAACTTTTAAAAAATCTTCTCAGTAAATGATTGAAAGCCTGTAGCATTTATATTTGACATGAAGGATCAGTTTGACAGGGAGAATCATTAAAGCTGTTCAATTAAAGACCCTATTGTTCGGGACGCTTGTTTCAGCCAAAAGTTTTTCTGCAGAAGCTTAAGCAATTTAAATAATACATACATCAATTACAACATACTCATCAGACTAAATATTAATGAATTGTATAACCGTCAAGGTAGTGGAAACTTGCATTTATGGAGACTAAAGATCATAAGGAAATTGTCAACATTTTTTCATTATTTTGAAATATCCTTTTATTTATGATAAATATACTTATATTTTTCAATTATTTTATTATATGTATCTAAAGTCATCTCATTAGAACTGGTACTTTTAGTGGTAAATAAAAATAGCTTAGGTATGAAAATTGGTTGAGAAATAAATATTTTACAGCCCAAATGAGTTTTTGATGGGGATTTTCCCATGTAAATTCCTCGTTGCAGAAATTAAGAAATTTCAAATAACTTCAGTTAGCCATCCTGTTTTGCTATATAACTTTCAGGGTGTCTTTAATTTGCGAATATCCAACAATTTAAAACCATTTTCGGATAAAATTTCTGGAAAAAAAAAAATAATCAAATCCTTCATGCGGCAGAATTTTGCATTGAAAATGCCACATCAAAACAGTTTGCGCAAGAATTTTTTATTTCTCAACCGATTTTAAGAAGTAAAGTAATTTTATTTACCACTAAAAATGTCTGTTTCACTGATATACAACTTATTTAGGTAGCATGGTGTTCTATGGTATCGCGGTACTTAAATGGTTTGACAAAAAAATTAAACTGTACACACTATTTAAAGAAAAGGGAAACTCAAAGACCTTCTTTGAACCTTCTACTAAATTGTTATGATATAAAATGTTATCAGTTTTACGTAAAAATATCAGAATTAGATTTGAAAAGAAGGGTACCCTCATTGAGCTTATTATTTTAAAAGTTCTATGGTATCAAGGTATGCACATATTGTGTATCCTGTATTTGTTAGTAACTGGTATAAGATTCAATGAGTGACCATTTCTAGAAACAATAATGTACAACAGACTCATCAGACTAAATATTAATGAATTGTATAACCGTCAAGGTAGTGGAAACTTGCATTTATGGAGACTAAAAGATCATAAGGAAATTGTCAACATTTTTCCATTATTTTGAAATATCCTTTTATTTATGATAAATATACTTATATTTTTCAATTATTTTATTATATGTATCTAAAGTCATCACATCTATAAGATAAGTGTCATATTTTAGCAGAGATGCATACTGTTTTATAGATTGGACTCTACCATGATGCAATAGAACCCTTGATATCATAGGAAGCTAGTATACTAGATGAATTTTGTCTAAAAAAGTCCAAAAAACCTTTGGCTGAAACAAGCTCCCCAAACAATGAGGTCACATGAGGATGCTTCTACTGACGACTTACACATCGAGCATCTAGTAAACTAGTATACCATTTATGTAATCAATTATACATTCAACAGGTTCTAAGCACATTCTGCAATAGTGTTTTTATCTAGATGTAAATGGAGAGTGGGCCTGGTATATGTTCATTCCTGTTTGTGCCATATAACCTTTTTTAGGTTGGTGCGTCGTAAAACCCCAATTAACTCAACTCATAACTATTAGGTGAGCACTGCACTGCAGGTCTTTTTGGACCTCTTGTTTCATCGCAGATTGCTCTTTTTTTCCCTTCAAAATCACCACACTCCCAAATTGAATTACTTGATGCGTAGCTGATGTCGTAACAGGTGCAATAATTATGTATAACATCGTGGGTTTATCATGTTTATAATACAAATGTAACTGCGGTAAAAATGTCTCTTTTTTTGGGTTGCCAAATTTTTTGTTTGATAAAAAAAAGGATAAACAATGCAAATACAGTATACTCGTTGTAGAGTGTGATTCAGATACATTGAATTTTAGTTACAACTCATCATGTTGTTTTTTTGCGAATCCACTTTCTCATTTGACTGGGACCAAAACCTTTTCTACATTTCATCAGTCTGTAATTGAATTGACGTGAATCTCAAAATATTTTATGTCAGCTACCAAAGTATTTGTGTACTTCTTGTTTATTATTTATTTATTTGTTATGTTTACTCAGTATAATAAATAAAAAAAATTACTAATTGTTATTGTGATTCCAACTGCACTGATGTAGTCTGTGTCATGCAACTGTACTGATGTAGTCTGTGTCATGCAACTGTACTGATGTAGTCTGTGTCATGCAACTGTACTGATGTAGTCTGTGTCATGCAACTGTACTGATGTAGTCTGTGTCATACAACTGCATTGATGTAGTCTGTGTCATCCAACTGTATTGACGTAGTCTGTCTCATCCAACTGCACTGATGTATTCTGTGTTATCCAAATGCATTGATGTAGTCTGTTTCCTCCAAATGCATTGATGTAGTCTGTCATCCAACTGCAACAGTTACTGCCGAACTTATTTTAATCACTGGATATCTTCCTGGGTAGAATCAGTACTAAGCAAATGCAGATAAAGTGTCTTGCTCTGTAACACAAATCATATGATCATGGCGGGGATCGAACCCAACACTACCAATATACCACAGCACTCCACGTTATGTCAACCTAGCACAATGTCTGCTGCACTGCTGGCATCAGCAGATGGTGCAAGGAGTCCTTGGTTCATCTCGTCCTACACGATCGGCCACATTATAGCTTTACCATTCATAATCTCTTAAGCAGTTTGAACACAACATTTGAATGGCCATTCCACACATGGATATACATGTATACTAGTATCTCACACTGCTAGGAGTGATCTATATCAAATATCACACAACCTGCATAATTATTGTCCCAACATTTAATTAATAAACTATTTCCAGCAGGTTTATCTTGTGCCAGATCAATCCCTGGTGGGCGGGACTTGAAGATCATCGATACCAAGGACCGAACATGACAAAATAAACATTATGTGGTCCCGCTTTAATTTCATTAAGCGATTTGAAAGCTTATATTAGCAGGATTTTATAACAGATATTTCGACAATAAAACACGTTTAAAACATTTTTAACTGAAAACAAGAGGCCCAAGAGGGCCTGTGGACGCTCTACTGGCTCAAGATAAAGTTTATGTATAAGGGGCCATAAGTCTTTCAAAAATCATTCAACCAGATCGTGGCAATGACAGGTGCAACTAGGCTTAGTACTGATCATCCTTGCCAAGATTCGCTGAAATCTGGCAAAGAGTTCAGAAGAGACTAATCTGGACAAAGTTTGTGTATTAAAACATTTAAAGGGTCACAGCTCTGCAAAAAATCATTCAACCGAAATATGGCGATGATATGCACAACTAGGCTTGATACTGATCATCCTTGTCAAGTTTCGTCTGTATCCAGCCAGGGGTTCAGGAGAACTAGCCCAGAAAAAAATTGTGGTATCAAAATCCTTTAAAGGGCCATAACCCAGCCAAATATCTGTAAACCGGAACGTGACGATGACTTGCACAACTAGGCTTGGTGCCGATCATCCCTGCAAAGTTTCATTGAAATCTGGCAAGGGGTTCAGGAGAAGTAGATCAGAACAAAGTTTGTGTATTAAAACCTTTAAAGGGCCATAACTCCGCCAAAATCATTCAACTGGAACACGGTGACTATGTACAACTAGGCTTGGTACTGATCATCCCTGCAAAGTTTCAATGAGATCCGGCCAAATGAAGGCCCTTTCGTCTTAATGAGGCCAAGATATAGCATATTTCAGAAAATCAAGGGCCATGACTCTGATGTAAATGGTCAAATCTGGATGTTTTTCGAACTTGTCCAAGCTTTCATTGATATTAACAATCTGGTAAAGTTTCTTAAAGATCGGATGAAAGATGAAGGCCTTATCGTCTTAACGAGGCAAAATATAGGATTTTTAACTAAATCAAGGGCCATAATTCCACTGTTACTGGTCCGACCTGGTTGGTTTTCAAACTTGGCCGAGCTGTCATTGATATTAACAATCTAGTAAAGTTTCATAAAGATCGGATGAAAAAGGAAGGCTCTATCGTCTTAACGAGGCAAAATATAGCATTTTTAACTAAATCAAGGGCCACAACTCATCTGTTACTGGTCCGATCTGGCTGGTTTTCGAAATTGTCTGAGCTGTCATTGATATAAACAATCAGGTAAAGTTTTGTAAAGATCAGATGAAAGATGAAGGCCCTATCGAATTTACGAGGCAAAATATAGCATTTTTAACTAAATCAAGGGCCATAACTCGTCTGTTACTGGTCCGATCTG
Organism: Cyrtodaria siliqua; assembly: GCA_037043455.1. Classification (NCBI taxonomy): domain Eukaryota; kingdom Metazoa; phylum Mollusca; class Bivalvia; order Adapedonta; family Hiatellidae; genus Cyrtodaria; species Cyrtodaria siliqua. The sequence goes on along the minus strand of JAWPHD010001796.1, from coordinate 240,772 downwards.
GCTGGTTTTCGAAATTGTCTGAGCTGTCATTGAAATAAACAAGAGGCCCAAGAGGGCCTGTGGACGCTCTACTGGCTCAAGATAAAGTTTATACATAAGGGGCCATAAGTCTTTCAAAAATAATTTAACCAGAACATGGCAATGACAGGTGCAACTATGCTTAGTACTGATCATTCTCGCCAAGATTCGCTGAAATCTGGCAAAGAGTTCAGAAGAGACTAATCTGGACTACCTTTAAAGGGCCATAATAAAGATTCATTTTTAAAATCGTTAACAAAATTCTGTTAATAAGAATGTATTCAAATATCTTTACTAGGCAGTCTTCCACCTTAACAAAATTCTGTTAAGATTTGTAAAACCGTTAACAAAATTCTGTTAAGACAATTTTTTTTTCTACAAATCGTTTTACAAAATTTTGTTAAGACAACTTTTTCTACAAATCGTTAACAAAATTGTGTTTGTAAGAATGTAATCAAATATCTTTACTAGGCAGTCTTCCACCTTAACAAAATTCTGTTAAGATTTGTAAAACCGTTAACAAAATTTTGTTAAGACAATTTTTTATACAAACCAGTAACAAAATTTGTTAAGACAATTTTTTCTACAAACCGTTAACAAAATTTTGTTAAGACTATTTTTTCTACAAATTGTAATTATTCTGCCAAAAAAAATCATTTAACCGGAATACGCCAATGATTTGCAAAACTAGACATGGAATTGATCATCCCTAAAAAGCTTCGTTTAAATCCGGCCAGAGGTTCAGGAGAACTAGTCGGAACAAAGTTTGTGTATTAAAACCTTTAAAGGGCCCTAACTCCGCCAAAAATCATTCAACCGGAACACGGCGATGATGTGCACAACTAGATAAAGAATCAATCATCCCTAAAAAGTTTCGTTTAATCCGGCCAGGGGTTCAGGAGAAATAGTCAGAACAAAGTTTGTGTATTAAAACCTTTAAAGGGCTATAACTCTGCCAAAATCATTCAACTGGAACACGGTGACTATGTACAACTAGGCTTGGTACTGATCATCCCTGCAAAGTTTCAATGAAATCCGGCCAAATGAAGGCCCTTTCGTCTTAATGAGGCCACGATATAGCATACTTCAGAAAATCAAGGGCAATGAATTCGATGTAAATGGTCCAATCTGGATGGTTTTCGAACTCGTCCAAGCTTTCATCGATATTAACAATCTGGTAAAGTTTCTTAAAGATCGGATGAAAGATGAAGGCCCTATCGTCTTAACGAGGCAAAATATAGCATTTTTAACTAAATCAAGAGCCATAACTCCACTATTACTGGTCCGATCTGGCTGGTTTTCGAACTTGACCGAGCTGTCATTGATATAAACAATCAGGTAAAGTCTTGTAAAGATCAGATGAAAGACGAAGGCCCTATCGAATTAACGAGGCAACATATAGCATTTTTAACTAAATCAAGGGCCATAACTCGTCTGTTACTGGTCCGATCTGGCTGGTTTTCGAAATTGAAATAAACAAGAGGCCCAAGAGGGCCTGTGGACGCTCTACTGGCTCAAGATAAAGTTTATACATAAGGGGCCATAAGTCTTTCAAAAATAATTCAACCAGAACATGGCAATGACAGGTGCAACTATGCTTAGTACTGATCATTCTCGCCAAGATTCGCTGAAATCTGGCAAAGAGTTCAGAAGAGACTAATCTGGACAAAGTTTGTGTATTAAAACATTTAAAGGGTCACAACTCTGCCAAAAATCATTCAACCGAAATATGGCGATGATATGCACAACTAGGCTTGATACTGATCATCCTTGTCAAGTTTCGTCTATATCCAGCCAGGGTTCAGGAGAACTAGCCATAACTCTGCTGTTACTGGTCCGATCTGGCTGGTCTTCGAAATTGTCCGAGCTTTTATTTATATAAACAATCTGGTAAAGTTTGGTAAAGAACGAATGAAAAATAAAGGCCCTATCGTCTTAACGAGTCAAAATATAGCATTTTTAACTAAATCAAGGGCCGTAACTCCGCTGTTAATGGTCCGATCTAGCTGGTCGTCGAATTTGTCCGAGCTTTCATTTATATAAACAATCTGGTAAAGATTGGATGAAAGATGAAGGCCCTATTGTCTTAATGAGACAAAATATAGCATTTTTAACTAAATAAAGGGCAATAACTCCGCTGTTAATGGTCCGATCTAGCTGGTTTCCGAACTTGTCCGAGCTTTTATTGTTATTAACAATCTGTGCAAGGTTGGTAAAGATCAAATAATAAATGAAGGTGCTAGAGTGTTCACAAGGCTTAATATGGCATTTTTCAGCAAACCAAGGGTCATTACTCCGTTGAAATTATTTCGATCTTGCCGGTTTTCGAACTTGTTCAAGCTTTTATTGATATAAAGACACTGGCAAAGTTAAGTTAAGATCCGATTAATATTGAAGGCCCTAGAGTGTTCACAAGGCAGAAAATAGCATTTTTCAGAAAAAACAAGGGCCATAACTCCAGTGTTAATTCTGAATTAGCTGGTTTTCGAATATTTTTTTTCGAGCTTTTATTGATATTAACAATCTGTGGAAGTTTGGTAAAGATCAAATAATAAATGAAGGTGCTCGAGTGTTCACAAGGCAGAAAATGCCATTTTTCAGAAAAACAAGGGCCATAACTCCAGTGTTACTGACCCAATTCAGCCGATTTTCGAACTTGTCCAAGCTATAATTGGTATTAACAATCTGTGCAAGTTTGGTAACAATCAAATAATAAATGAAGTTGCTAGAGCATTCACAAGGCAGAAAACAGCAATTTTCAGAAAAATCAAGGGCCATAACTCCAGTATTACAGATCTGATTTGGCTGGTTTTCGAACTTGTTCGAGCCTTCATTGATATAAACAATCTGTGTAAGTTTGGTAAAGATCAAATAATAAATGAAGGTGCTAGAGTGTTCACAAGGCTTAATATGGCATTTTTCAGCAAAACAAGGGCCATAACTCCGGTGAAATTATTCCGATCTGGCTGGTTTTCGAACTTGTTCGAGCTTTCATTGATATTAACAACTTGTTAAAGTTTGGTAAAGATCGAGATTGAAAAATGACGGCCCTATGGTGGTAACAAGACAAAAGTTAACGACGGACGACGGACGGCCGGCCGAACGGACGACGGACAACTCGTCATCCCATAAGCTCTGCTGGCCTTCAGCCAGTAGAGCTAAAAACAATCAGGTAAAGTTTTGTAAAGATCAGATGAAAGATGAAGGCCCTATCAAATTAACAAGGCAAAATATAGCATTTTTAACTAAATCAAGGGCCATAACTCCGCTGTTACTGGTCCCATCTGGCTGATCTTCGAAATATCCGAGCTTTCAAACATATAAACAATCTGGTAAAGTTTGGTAAAGATCGAATGAAAGATAAAGGCCCTATCGTCTTAACGAGGCAAAATATAGCATTTTTAACTAAATCAAGGGCCATAACTCCGCTGTTAATGGTCCGATCCAGCTAGTTTTCGAACTTGTCCTAGCTCTCATTTATATAAACAATCTGATAAAGTTTGGTAAAGATTGGATGAAAAATGAAGGCCCTATCATCTTAATGAGGCAAAATATACCAATTTTAACTAAATCAAGGGCAATAACTCCGCTGGTAATGGTCCGATCTAGCTGGTTTTCAAACTTGTCCGAGCTTTCATTAATATGAACAATCTGTGCAAGTTTGGTAAAGGTCAAATAATAAATGAAGGTGCTAGAGTGTTCACAAGGCTTAATATGGCATTTTTCAGCAAAACGAGGGCCATAACTCCGGTGAAATTATTTTGATCTTGCCGGTTTTCGAACTTGTCCGAGCTTTCATTGATATAAAGACACTGGCAAAGTTTAGTAAAGGTCCGATTAATGTTGAAGGCCCTAAGAGTGTTTACAAGGCAAAAAATAGCATTTTTCAGAACAAACAAGGGCCATAACTCCAGTGTTACTGATCCGATTTAGCTGGTTTTCGAACTTGTTTGAGCTTTCATTGATATTAACAATCTGTGCAAGTTTGATAACGATCAAATAATAAATGAATGTGCTAGAGTGTTCACAAGGCAGAAAATGGCATTTTTCAGAAAAAACAAGGTCCATAACTCTGGTGTTACTGACCCAATTTAGCTGATTTTCGAACTTGTCCAAGCTATCATTGGTATTAACAATCTGTGCAAGTTTGGTAACGATCAAATAATAAATGAAAGGTGTTAGAGCGTTCACAAGGCAGACAATGGCAATTTTCAGAATAAACAAGGGCCATGACTCCGGTGTTACTGATCCGATTTGGCCGGATTTGTCCGATCTTTCAATGATATTAACAATCTGTGCAAGTTTGGTAAAGATCAAATAATAAATGAAGGTGCTAGTGTTCACAACGCTTAATATGGCATTTTTCAGCAAAACAAGGGCCATAACTCCGGTGAAATTTATCCGATCCGGCTGGTTTTCGAACTTGTCGTTTTTATTGATATAAAGACACTGGCAAAGTTTCGTAAAGATTCAAATAATAATGAAGGCCCTAGAGTGTTCACAAGGCAAAAGTTAACAGACTGACGGACGGATGACGGACGACGGACAACTCGGCATCCCATAAGCTCTGCTGGCCTTTGGCCAGTAGTGCTTAAAATGAGATAACCTGTTTACAATTACCTATTAAATGTTTTAAATAAACAATATGCAATTGTTTTAAGCGGAAATTAAGGTTTTATTTCATACCCCAGCCAACCCCGTTTTCGCTTCTTGGAGAAGGGGTTGGATGGGGTATAAAAGTTGATACTCGTACCACGTAATGACATGAATTTGGATGAACCTTTTTCTGCTGTCAGGTTACGGATGAGTGTTTCTATTCTTGCCCATCTACCACACAGGCCAAACGATGGATTACATACGCCAAACGATGGATTACACAGGCCAAACCATGGATTACACAGGCCAAACAATGGATTACACAGGCCAAACCTTGAATTACACAGGCCAAACGATGGATTACACAGGCCAAATGATGGATTACACAGGCCAAACCATGGATTATAAAGACAACAAATACTGTTAAAGTAGATTATTTTATGCATAAAAATGTTAATGATATATATTTGTATGTTTTTTAACCACATACATATATTAAAATCAATCATAACCATTTAGAGTTGCATAGTTTAACTATTTAAATACAGCTGTATTAAAATGTCCATGACGTAACAATAGTTAATCAAGCTGAATCATTAATACATGTAACTGCGGCTCTCGTATACTACTTTATCACATAACTTACGGTGTGGGGGTGGAATAACACCATTCTATATTTTCGATATACCACTAGTTATATAAGTATGCAAATAAGCCTAGTATGCACTGTCAAAAAAAATTTGATAATGACCGATCCAATTCCCACTTTTTTTGTCTGTTTTTCGCGTGTTAAAGCGACAGGCAAATTGCAATAAAAGTTGATATGTGAGTTATGTGATAAATAGAATCTAACATTCGTTCTCATTCATTATTGAATTTATTAAACTCGTTAGCAAAATGATATAATGCTCAGCAAGAGCCTCGCATTATATCATTTTGCCAACTTGTTTAATAAATTCAATAATTAATGAGTACTCCTCTAAGATCCTCTATATATTTATAAATACTTGGGTCATATTCAAAGTAACTCTCTACTAAATGGTACCCGTATAATACTACATTTACATTTATAACCATTTGGGTCACGGCCATAGTAACTCTCTCTTATGGCACTTGTATACTATAGATTTATAACCATTTGGGTCACGGCCATAGTAACTCTCCTATGGCACTCCTATACTATTAGATTTGTAACTATTTGGGTATATATAGTGTAAAAAGAGAACGGAGTGTTGTCAACTGATCCAGTATTGCCATAACTAAATATTTTGGTTTAGTCTATGGCACTCATATACTACATGTACAGTGCATTGGGGAGTTTAGAATCATCGGTAGTAAAGAACCATTATCTGTTTGAATTCACTTTCTCAGTTCATGTATTTTAGATTATTTTAAAATTTTCAGATTTAAAGATATATCATATAAGCATACATCTATGCAGCGATGAAATGATTTGTTCCATTTTTCCATAAAAAAAGTATTACTAAGTGCAACACCTCTCAGTATATATGATTCTTTACCTCCGAATGAAGCGTGTTTTTGAAACTGAAATGAAAAATTCACACTGTCACAATAAATTGAGATATAAATATTTGCTGTTATAATATAAAATGGTAGGGACAAAAGTCAAAATGTAATCATCAAATAAGTTCTTCTAGGGATAAAATGAAATCATGTAAATATTGGTGCAAAAAAACCCTATTAAAAAATTCAGTTATTGTCCATAGGACAATAATTACTGAAATGTTTCTATGTACAACAGTTACTAAAAGGGTAAATCTAAATCGGGAACTAAAATAGATATTTTCCTTTCATTTTAAATTTAGACGTTTAACCCAAGTGATTCTATATCCCGCAACCCTCTGTACTATATATATATATATATAACTATTTGTGTCTGACATTGAGCAGGCTGTATGAGAAAATGTCACTTTTGAGCAGGAATATGTAAGGGAACGGTTTGAGTTTTGGTATATTTGTAAAGATGCATTTGATAGTAAGTAAGATGCTCTTCTAATATCAAAACAATACAGTATAATTTCAGAACATTCGAAGAAAGACACATATAGTTAAGGGTTTAAGACCCGGCCCTAGCTTCAGATGGTAAAGCATTCTGCTTTAATCTCCAAACAGGACATAAAGTTAATTAAGTCCTATAGCTCATTATGATTAAGTTCTATGGGTTGGAGTTATTCTCCAGAAACATGGTGCGACTTACTGACTGCCGGATGGACCTCATTTGTGTCTCTTTAATACAAAACCAGGTTTTCTTCTATTAGGTAACTACATGGGAATGCCCTGTTAACATCCCCTGGTGAGAAAGTGTTGAATCTTACGGATGGTGGGATGTTTACAGTACTGATTCTAACAGGAAAGAGTGGGTGTTCTGCCTCCACTACGAAAAAATCAACTGTAATATACTACTCAAAATTTGATAAGGATCACTTTTATTCTTCCATATAATTTTATTAGAAAATTAATTCACAATAACGATATTAATTTCACCGATACTTCAACAATTCCACAATTTGAATCAAGTCAGGAGATCACACTGCCCTAAATAATTTCATGTAAAATAGAAATAATGCTATTTATTTCAGCAAGAAATTTAGACAGCAAAAAAGTGATCCTTAGCAAATTTGGAGTAGTATATATAACCTTAAGTGTGCTGAAAATGACGTTAAAATGCCATTCAACCCTCTGAAGAGGATGTATCGTAGCAGTATGTTAGACTTGCTCAAAGTCAAAAGGACAATGGGATGTCAAATTATGGTAGTTGATAGATTTTTTGTTTTTACATTTATATCTTAATTACACACAAATCGTAATTAAAATGTGTATCCCAGGCTTTAATACTGTGGATCAGGCTGACACAACCACCTTGAAATAAACTGGTTATGCAATTATGCATGATGACTGAAGTAAAATATTTAAACCCAAATATCATATCATTATACAAACGTTCATTCCAATAGTTTCTATTATAATTTTTGAACGAATTACAGGCACCAAATCTGCAAGCATATTGCTGAGGTCAATTAGGGAGATGGCATACACTTCAATCTTGTGAAAGCCGCTTTTTCTAACTCTTCCCTCTGTGAAGGGTGTGCTATTTTTATAAGTTCATAAGCCCTCTGCCTCAGGTTTTTCCCAAACAAGTAGGCGATTCCATACTCGGTTACGATGTAGTGAACGTGTGCCCTCGTGGTGACAACACCGGCTCCTGAAAATATAATTGTAGATAAATAATGAGTACGAAAAGATACCTTATTACCCAAATATACTGAGGGAAAAAAGGTTGAGCAAGTGTTTTTTGTTGCACCCTGGAAATAATACATTTTTGGTTGTAAAATCAAGAAACTACTGCCATAGACACAATATTTTATTAAACACGCATCAATAACAGTCGAACATCTTAATGACGTAACGAATAAAGGAACGTAGGGGTCAAGCCCGTAAAGTCCCAAAATGTCAGTATATATCTTGTATACAGTATTATTTCATCTAAAAAAACTTGCTAAACTTTTTTCCCTCAGTATACAATTAAAACCATGTAAATAAACAAATTCTTTATCATGTCTTTTATTTTTATTGGTTTAAACATATTTTATTTCAAAGATAACGCATTATACAATTGTTACATACAATAGATAAATGGACTGGAACGAAAGCAAAATGCTTATAGAGATCCTCTCCATAATAATTATTTTTATTGAACAGGGCAGGCACTCCAATACACCTGTAATAGTAGTCTCTGTATAACCTAGGACATATAACTGGCACACTCTGGGAAGGTCACCGAATGACTGATGTAATACAATCACATGATAATGAATGAATGGTGTTTTACGGCACGTCGACACATAAATAGGTCATATTGTGCCAAAAACTGATGGAAGATGAAGAAATGAAGCAGCAACTAAAAAACAATGCAAGTACACAAAGATAAAACCATCCACAAATAAGGGACGACATGGCAGCAATACAAACTACATAAGCAAATCAACAAACGCCCGTCAACGGGTACATAAACAAGTAAATATCTTTAAGAACATATTATAATGATTTATATAGTGATAAGATATAACCCTTAGTAAAGTGATTGAATGCTGTGCACTAGAGTAGACATAGAATATTGTTACATTGATTTATTAAGTATTAATCAGATGACAACAATTGATCGTCATTCATCATTTTGTCCCTTTAGTAGAGAAAGGGACCAATTGCAAATACCTTCTTTTTACATCACTCTCAGTACCTTTCTCTTTCAAACGTATTCCTAGCTGATTGTCTTTACTCTTAATATATACAAGTACTCTATTTCATCTAACAAGGACACTGAATTATGAAATATTCAGAATAATTGTCATTTCAAAAATCGGTATGCCGCAGCCGGGAATTGAACCACGGACCTCTTGCTTTCCGGGCAAGTATGCTCCCCATTACACCATCACGCCATCTGATAGCTGAATGACAATTATGACGTTATATTATGATGTAGCTCTTTAAACCTACTGAGTTCCAGCGTTGGATTTTTCACAGATAGGCGACTACATACAACGTTTATTATTTTATACAAGCACTCTATTGCGTCTAACAAGGACCCACACCACACACAATGCTGCCTAATACCTTCTTTCAGCATAGGCACTATTCTGGAGATGCCATCATCTGTGGTGGATGTACATGCTATGATAGGTTTGCCTTCACCATCCAAACTCAACGCAGCCCCTCGGATAAAGTCAATCTGACCGCCAAATCCTGAAAGTATTAAACTGAATGAAGATTTTGTGATAAAACAAACTGACACACAAAGTGTAAATTTGCATACTTGATTTTAATTCTAAATATTGTGTTACGGGTAAAATGCAATGAGAAAGGAAGTGCAAAATCAACAACAACGTTTTAAAGGGACACTTGGCTATCTTGATTTGCTTGAAACTAGCGGCGTCCCATTAGTTTTTCTAAATAACTTGCATAGTTGTAATCATTAATATTAATTATTAAAATAATTCAAACCAACTTGTTTTAACATATTACTATTGATCATATTGACAAAGTATATGTATGTTCCAATGTAACATACCTGACCAATCAACTTACCAGAGTATAAACTTATGTATGTTCCAATCAACTTACCAGAGTATATGTATGTTCCAATGTAACATACCTGACCAATCAACTTACCAGAGTATATGTATGTTCCAACAGAACAGCTCTGACCAATCAACTTACCAGAGTGTATGTTCCAACAAAACAGCCCTGACCAATCAACTTACCAGAGTATATGTATGTTCCAACAGATCTAGAACAGCCCTGGCCAACCAACTTACCAGAGTACATGTATGTTCCAATGTAACATACCTGACCAATCAACTTACAAGGGTATATGTATGTTCCAACAGAACAGCCCTGACCAACAAACTTACCAAAGTACATGTATGTTCCAACATAACAGCCCTGAACAATCAACTTACCAGAGTATATGTAAGTTCCAACCGAACAGACCAGACCAATCAACTTACCACAGTACATGTATGTTCCAACAGAACAGACATGACCAATCAACTTACCAGAGTACATGTACGTTCCAACAGAACAGACCTGATCATGACCAATCAACTTACCAGAGTACATGTTCCAATGTAGTCGGAACAGATCTGACAAATCAACTTACCAGAGTACATTGTATGTTCCAATGTAGTCGGAGCAGACCTGACAAATCAACTTACCAGAGTACATTGTATGTTCCAATGGAGTCGGAGCAGACCTGACAAATCAACTTACCAGAGTACATTGTATGTTCCAATGTAGTCGGAGCAGACCTGACAAATCAACTTACCAGAGTACATTGTATGTTCCAATGGAGTCGGAGCAGACCTGACAATTCAACTTACCAGAGTACATCGTATGTTCCAATGGAGTCGGAGCAGACCTGACAAATCAACTTACCAGAGTATATAATTATATTCTATAACAGAACAGACCTGACCAATCAACTTACCAGAATACATGTATGTTCCAATGGAGTCGGAGCAGACCTGACCGGTCAAGTCTATCTCCAGACATGTGTTGATGGCAGTTACTCGAGGGTTCTGACTGATCAATGCGATGTTGTTGGTGAAATCACATTCCTGCAAAGCTGTAAATAAATACAGGATCTAACAGTGACAGTTTAATATAGAATTTATTAAACAAGTTGGATAAAAATATATGATGTGAGGCTATGCCAAGCATATGAATTTTATCCACTGAGTTTAATAAATTCAATATCAATCAGGCAAGAATGTGAGATTCTATTTATCACATAACTCAAAAAAAGCCCCATAAGCAACATTTATACTTGTAGCGGCCTATATATAACGTCGTTGTATGTTTGTATTATGACATCGTATGTGGATTCAGTCTTCTCCATATGACACTGAACAAGGGAACTAACTACCCTGTCAATTTCTGTAATCCTGTGTTTTTAACGGCAACGGAAATCAACGAGACAATCATTATGTAGTCCGAGTCTCCGAGCTGAACGGAAAAGATCGAACGATGATTCAGCCTTCATTTGCATGTTTATTTCACTAGCGTAATATGATAAATATATCATGGCTTTATTACACTCCCACACCACAAGGTATGTGATAAAATAATATATCAATGTTCATATGTAAATAATATGAACCTGATGAAACCTAGAATCAACAAATTGTACAAGAGGTGTTCAACTTGCAACTAACACTTCCATTTTGTAACTGAATCAAATATCTTAATATTCTTGCTGAATATGTTCATTTTCGATATAAAAAATTATGACATACACTATTATGTGATTGCTAATTTTGCATGTGTTGAAAATGACGTAAAACACCATACAAACAAACAGCAAAAATTGACATGAAATTAGACTTTAAAAATGTTTAAATTTATGAAAACTTATGGTTAGAAACATCACCTGCAGGCATTGTTATGATTTCCTCCTCTATAAAGAAATAAGTTTCACAATTTTCTTATAAGAAAAGAAAGAAAAATATATAACTTAAGACTTAGGGGCAAAACACACACATTTGCAAATAATCAAGAAAAAAATATATAAATTTTAATCAAAGCTATCTTTATATGGCAACATAACTATTCCTTTTTTTTATCTTACAAAATATTAATAATATGCCTATTTTCGTTAATTTATAAAATCATCGGTGAGCAAACTGTCCTATTATCTGTAAATCTCTTAGTATTGGAGATTATTTTTCAGTGCATATGTTCTAAATGACAGTTTCAAATAATTAAATCATGCATTTTTTATGATAATCGCCTCCGCTGAAAAACAACATCTTAAACTATGGCTATTGTTGATTAAGAATCGGAGCTAATGAAAAACCTTAACCAGAATCAATGAAGTGTTAGAAGAATGTCAAGGCTGTTCATGGTGACTTTTTGTCAGAAAAATATACAACTCATCTAGAAGTATCTGCATATGAAGCTTGAAGGCTGCAGTGCTATTTAATTTGTGACCTAAAATTGTTAGCTTTTATACAACTAACTACTTCTTGAGGAAATTGGTTAAAACTATTCATCCAAGGGAGTGACTATTGACCCGAAGCAGTAAACTATTCATCCAAGGAGTGACTATTGACCCGAAGCAGTAAACTATTCATCCAAGGGAGTGACTATTGACCCAAAGCAGTAAACTATTCATCCAAGGAGTGACTATTGACCCGAAGCAGTAAACTATTCATCCAAGGGAGTGACTATTGACCCGAAGCAGTAAACTAGTGACCGAGATGAAGATGAATAGTTTTAACTATTTACTGAAACAGAAGTAGATAGCTGTTTTATTATATTGAATCGTATAAACTCCATTAGTTTGCTTACTTGTTTACATGCATGACGTCACGTCATGGGAAAGCTTAACGTCATTCTCAGACTATTGACCTGCAAAAAAAGACTATTGACTGCAAAACCAGACTGAACCGGATAGGCAACGTGACTGCCTTTTAACCAATCAAAACTATGTATTTAAAATGATATACAATAAAAAAAACTTTAACCAGAATAAATGAACGTCTAGGTTGGTCACTGTGACCTACTTTTAACTGTAATGTTATAACAGTACAGTATATATGTTCCCCAGTTCAGTTGAGACCATTGCAATAACAACATCACATTATATATGTCCCCCAGTCCAGTTGAGACCATTGCAATAACAACAGCACAGTATATGTTCCCCAGTTCAGTTGAGACCACTGCAATAACAACAGCACAGTATATATGTCCCCCAGTCCAGTTGAGACCATTGCAATAACAACAGCACAGTATATATGTTTCCCAGTCCAGTTGAGACCATAGCAATAACAACAGAACAGTATATATGTTCCCCAGTCCAGTTGAGACCATAGCAATAACAACAGCACAGTATATATGTTCCCCAGTTCAGTAGTGACCATTGCAATAACAACAGCACAGTATATATGTTTCCCAGTCCAGTTGAGACCATAGCAATAACAACAGAACAGTATATATGTTCCCCAGTCCAGTTGAGACCATTGCAACAACAACAGCAAGGTATATATGTTCCTCAGTTCAGTTGAGACCACTGCAATAACAACAGCACAGTATAATTTATATGTTTCCCAGTTCAGTTGAGACCATTGCAATAACAACAGCACAGTATGTTGAGACCATAACAATAACAACAGCACAGTATATATGTTTCCCAGTCCAGTTGAGACCATAGCAATAACAACAGCACAGTATATATGTTTCCCAGTTTAGTTGAGACCACTGCAATAACAACAGCACAGTATATATGTTCCCCAGTTCAGTTGAGACCATTGCAATAACAACAGCACAGTATATATGTTCCCCAGTTCAGTTGAGACCGTTGCAACAACAACAGCACAGTATATATGTTCCCCAGTCCAGATGTGACCATTGCAATAACAACAGCACAGTATAATTTATATGTTCCCCAGTTCAGTTGAGACCATTGCAATAACAACAGCACAGTATATATGTTCTCCAGTCCAGTTGAGACCACTGCAATAACAACAGTACAGTATATGTGTTCCCCAGTCCAGTTGAGACCATAGCAATAACAACAACAGCACAGTATGTATGTTCCCCTGTCCAGTTGAGACCACTGCAATGGTCACAACAGCACAGTATATATGTCCCCCAGTCCAGTTGTGATCATTGCAATAACAACAGTACAGTATATATGTTCCTCAGTCCAGTTGTGACCATTGCAATAACAACAGCACAGTATATATGTTCCCCAGTCCAGTTGTGACCATTGCAATAACAACAGCACAGTATATATATGTTCCCCAGTACAGTTGTGACCATTGCAATAACAACAGCACAGTATATATGTTCCTCAGTCCAGTTGTGACCATTGCAATAACAACAGCACAGTATATATGTCTCCCAGTCCAGTTGTGACCATCGCAATAACAACAGCACAGTATAAATGTTCCCCAGTCCAGTTGAGACCATTGCAATAACAACACAGTATATATGTTCCCCAGTCCAGTTGAGACCATTGCAATAAAACAGCATATGTTCCCCAGTTCAGTTGAAACCATTGCAATAACAACAGTACAGTATATATGTTCCAGAGTCCAGTTGTGACCATTGCAATAACAACAGCACAGTATATATGTTCCCCAGTCCAGTTGAGACCATTGCAATAATAACAGCACAGTATATATTTTCCCCAGTCCAGTTGAGATCATTGAATTAACAACAGCACAGTCCATCTTATACATGTTATAAACAGATAATTGTGACTTACATACGAAAGAATTATCATCGAGAAATGAATACAGCTTCTTGGTTCCCATGGCGAAACTTCCCACAATCTTTCCAGTCTGAATGGTCTTCTTGGCATTAGTGAGTGCTCCCTTCTCCGCGAGGTCTACCACCGCGTCACTGATCATCTCTGAATGGAAGCCCAGGTCCTTGTGGTTATACAGCTTGTGTAGAACAGCATGGGGTAAGTTACCAATACCTGAAGTATTATATATTAATATAAAAACTTTGAAAAAAGACTTTGTGGTTTATATACAGCTAAAGAAGAATGGCATTGTTCTGAAAATTAACAAAACCTGAAATATGAAATACAGTCAAACCTGCTCCAGAGACCTTCTCTAATAAGAGACCACCTGCTTTAAAAGACCACTGTTAGTGTTTCCAACTGTAATGTTTTGTGTGTAAAACCGTGACAATGGTGGCATAATGGCAGAGCATCCGTCTGGCATGCGGAAGGTCGTGGGTTCAAAATAGATTCCTCTGGTTCTTTAACATGCACATGTAATATACAAACAAGGGACCTGCAGTGACGAGATTAAAGCATCAGTTCTACAGTTTATTAATTACAGCTATGAAAGAATCTTTCATGATCAGGTCACAGTAACTTTGACCTTTGACCTACCATCATCTATCAATAGAGGTTTTGTTTTTGCACCAAGGTGTGGGGATAGTGTTTCTCAGGACTGGGTCATTGTCAGATTAATGTGACCTACTGACCCAAAAACAATATGGTTCCTTCACTCACCAAGGGAAATATACCTATAAGTGTTAGTAGGTGTTATAACTTTTAATTATTGTGTTAAATGGATATGTCCATATGAGGTCATGTCCATATGTCCCATGAGAACTTTTATGAGTATGGGTGTTGTATTTACGATGTTTGTGGTATACGTAGTTCCATACGAGGTCATGATGACCTTGACCTTTGACCTACTGACCCAAATTAGCAATAATGTTTCTCCTCTCACCAAGGGCAATGTACTTATAAATTTTAACTTGGATGGGTGTTACATTTTCTTAATTATCGCGAGGAATGTAGACTACTGACCTGAAAAACAATATGGTTACTCCTCTCTTCAAAAGCAA
Organism: Cyrtodaria siliqua; assembly: GCA_037043455.1. Classification (NCBI taxonomy): domain Eukaryota; kingdom Metazoa; phylum Mollusca; class Bivalvia; order Adapedonta; family Hiatellidae; genus Cyrtodaria; species Cyrtodaria siliqua. Next base: position 225,268 of record JAWPHD010001796.1, on the reverse strand, counting down.
TGTACTTATAAAGTTCATGAGAATGAGTGTTATGCTTTCGAAGAAAGCCTATTTCCATTTGAGGTCAAGACGACCTTTACCCTTGACCTAAGAACACAGGAAGCAGAATGGTTGAGCTAAGTACGTATGCAGTTTTATGATGGTAGGTGTTCTGCTAAATCAAAGTTACTGTACACGTAATAATATTGGCGGTGGATTTATTTTGGCTATATTGGCGGTCATGAAGCTTAATATGATCATAAACAACCAACAAAAATGAATTGCCATTGATCTTAATTTTCATATACATGGCTAATTTACAAACAAGGGGGAGAACTAATAAATGCAGATACAAACAGTGATTTGCTGTTCATCATCTAATCCTATAATCGGCAATTGCTTTTAACAGTAAATAAATAAATTTATATCTTTTTTAAACCCGTGTTTTGTTATCATCATAATAGAAGTTTGACAGTATATAAAATCATGTACTAAACACACTATAACCAAATCATCACTATGACAATTATTCACACCTTCAATGCCCTTTGTAAATTTATTAGCAATTAGCAAATATCGAGGCTCAGCGTGTTTAGTTTGACTTTTATTCAAATTGACAACGTAGGAAAAGCGAAAATCATTTACCATCATAAATAGCTTTTCTCTGCTCTGCTCTCACTATATAATTACAGTTTATCAGGATCGAATGGTATCTTACATATAAAGTGTGTTAATTAATGAGTGAGTGCCACAGTTATTTTATGAGTTATTTCCCTTATTTAAAACTTTGCCATGACAAATCTTGAAGGTAAAAATGAACGAAAGAAAAAGACGGTAAAAGTTTTTTTAATTTGGCGAAAATCACATTGATCCGCCAAATATAATCACCACCAAAATATCCATTTTCAAAACTGCCAAATTTTGCATCTGCCAAATAAAATCCGTATACAGTAACATGAAGAATGTGTTTTTCCATATATGAGGTCATGGCAACCTTGACCTTTAACACACTGATCCCAAAAACAATAGGGTTTCTCCTCTCACCAAAGGCAATGTACCTATGAAGTTTCATGAGGGTTGATCTTACGGTTTGCAAAGTTATCATGCATAATGGTTAACTGTTTACGGACGCTGGCCAGACGTTCTAACAGTTTGGGTTTAGGGGCTTCCCCATTTTTCTCCCTATTAAGTAGTCAATAAACCTATAGAATGAATAGAATTTATAGTCCCTGTTCCAATCTGGAAAACCCTGTACCATAATATGTCCTGTTGTTCAAACGGTGGTATACAATTTCAATAGCCCAGGATGTATTTCAGATTTTTAGGATTTTTAGGATTGATCATATGTTTTTAATTGCAGATTGACCAAATCTGTACAGACTTGGTAAAATTTTACTTCATTGGAAAGGAAAAAGAGAATAAAATGTTCAGTTAAAATCTGGGAGGAGGTAAAAAAACGCAGTTAACTATTGAATTACTTACTTAAATTCTCCATGAAAAAAACATTCCTAAATAAATTTCATTTTGTCGTAGGAGGGTTCGTAAAACGAATTATCAAAAAATAATGGCCTAAAGCAAAATTTGCCAGACATAGAGCATTCACAAAAGTTTACTTGAGCCACTGAGCTTAAAAGACGAAATGGGTACAATTTCAAGATTTAACCATCAGTGTGAATTATTTGTCTTCACTGAATTCTATCATTTGATTTGTTTGTATGGTGTTTTCAACACATGCAAGGCTATATCGATCTGACAGTCAATTTCTTTTGTGGTGTAGGCAGAACAATCACTTTTCCTGGGCAGAACCAGTACTGTACACCTCCCACAATCTGTAAGAATCGACATCTATCCTTTGAAACGAAATATGTTAAAATAATTTCAAAATCATTTTATGTAGTTAACAAGTATCGGTAGTAGGGAAATGAGGTTCCTATTATATCTTTAGCTTGAAGTCTCTTTTATTATTCAATATAGTTGTCATTTTACCTGTACATGTCAACAGTGGTTTAACTTTAACAATTTACCTGTCTGAAGAGTTGCTCCATCTTCCACAAGGTTGTCGGCGATCAACCGAGCAATCTCGTTAATCTCTGGTGTGCGGATGATGGGTGCGATTTCTGGTAATGGGCAGTTGTGCTCCACCAAACAGTCAATGTTGGACTGATGAAGAAGGCTGTCGCCCAGTGTTCGAGGCATATTCTTGTTGACTTGCGCTGAAAATCAGTATTATTTTAATGAGAAAAATTAAAATAAAAGGTAGTTAAAAATATTACTTTTAAAGCTGCCCAGCCATAATTTTTAGCTTATAAATCACACAATAATTACATAGACAAACATTACACAACTACCATTACTGAATATTTACTAAATATAAACAAGAAGTTTTGGCTCAATCTCATTAAAATCAAATCCTAATTATGCTTTGATACTCTCCGCTTCTAGGTAGCATAGAGTATTGTAGTGTAATAAAGGGTCTGATTTTAATGAGATTGATTTTGGCTTGGAGTTCCCCCCAACAAAGCGTTACTTTTTGTACCGCTAATGAATTCTGTCATTCTACGAACAAAGGTCCAGCCATATTTTCTAAGTGTCTTAGGGCTTTTGTTTCTGCCGGTACCTAGCATACATAACTAACCTATATAAATGTATTTGGCCTGTTGTATAGTAGATCCGGTACAATCTACCCTGGTTCCCAATCTTGTACATGCTGGTATCTAGCATACATAATTCACCTATAACGTATTTGGCCTGTTGTATAGTAGATCTGGTACAATCTACACTGGTTCCCAGACCTTGTATCTGCTGGTACCTAGCATACATAACTCACCTATAATGTATTTGGCCTGTTGTATAGCAGATCTGGTACAATCTACCCTGGTTCCCAGATCTTGTATTGCTGGTACCTAGCATACATAACTCACCTACAATGTATTTGGCCTGTTGTATAGCAGATTTTTGGTACAATCTACCCTGGTTCCTAGATCTTGTATCTGCTGGTAACTAGCATACATAATTCACCTATAATGTATTTGGCCTGTTGGATAGCAGATCTGATACAATCTACACTGGTTCACAGATCTTGTATGTGCTGGTACCTAGCATACATAAGTCACCTATAATGTATTTGGCCTGTTGGATAGCAGATCTGGTACAATCTACACTGGTTCCCAGATCTTGTATATGCTGGTACCTAGCATACATAACTCACCTATAATGTATTTGGCCTGTTGGATAGCAGATCTGGTACAATCTACACTGGTTCCCAGGGAACAAAAGCCATGTTGATCTGGTGGACTTACATGAATCAAGGCTATATCAAGTCTGGAAATAACAATGACATTACATGGCAGGTTTGGGGTGCAATGTAAAATTATGTTAAAAAATAATGCTCTGAAAGTCATAGAAATGGTAGGAATGACTCCAAATTTGTATTACAGCAATTACAAATGAATTAAGCTCTCAACAAATGTCATAAACATGATTAAATTGAAATCTGATTCAAAAATACTGAACATATTTTTGTTCTTTTAGTCTATTTCTAGCCATTGTGGCCATCTTCGATTTTAAAAAAAGTGGAATTTGAGTAATGACAAACAAAGATGGGCTATAAATGCCCCAAAAAGTTCAACAAAATTAATGTGAAATATTAAAGTAGCTATCTTACCAACAACAGCAAAATTTTACAACATATGTACACCATTTCTAAACCTACTGATGACAAAGTATATAAATAACTTACATATTTTGAGAATACAAACCCTATGAACACAGTATAAACCGCTTTAACCAGCCAGGCAAAACCCCAAAACTGAAGCATCGAATTAAGAGTTATCAACTCACAATTCATTTTACACATATTCAGTCACAATTATTTTAAGAACCCATGAAAAACAAGAGGTCAATGACAATGAAGCTCTACTGATAGGTTTTGATAGCCAGATCAGCATTCCTGTGAAGTTTCATGAAAATCTGTCGAGTAGTTTCAGAGGAGTAGTCGCTACAAGTTTTTATTATATAACTCTATGTAAACAAAGATGGCCACTGGCAGCCATATTTAATGACGAATCAAAGCGATTTTCCACAAGGACCAGCATCATGTCATGCTGATCATTTTAGAAAAAGTCCCAATATCACTTATAGTTTTCAAGAAGTAGTCGCTACAAATTTGTTGTTTTTTAAATCTATTTTTAGCCGTGGCGGCCATCTTCAATTTCCGGCTGACCTGACATTTTGCTAGGAACAATAAGATATCAAGAGCAACATTCCTGTGAAGTTTCATGAAAATCTGTCGAGTAGTTTCAGAGGAGTAGTCGCTACAAGTTTTTACTATGTAACTCTATGTAAACAGAGATGGCCGCTGGCAGCCATGTTTAATGTCGAATCAAAATGATTTTCAACAAGGACCAACAACATGTCATGCTGATCATTTTAGAAAAAGTCCCATATCAATGTCTCATAGTTTTCAAGAAGTAGTCAATACAAACTTGATTTTTAAAAATCTACTTTTAGTTTTGGCGGCCATCTTGGACTTCACATCAACGTGAATGTTTGCCAGGATCAACTAGACATCATAGGCAACATTCCTGTAAATCCATCCACTAGTTTCAAAAAAAAGGTTTATGGACAGACAGACGGACGGATGGACGACAGACACAGCACCACGTCATAAGCTCTGCTGATCTTTGATCAGTAGCTCTGCTGATCTTTTAATTTTTTGTAGCATAATTTTGCCCTTACTTGGCAGTTTTTTTTGTTTTGACCTAAAAATTACTGATAGTTTGATACTTTTGCCTGGAAGTTCAAGGTCAAATCCACATTTGCTTGTCACGTTAAGTAGTTTTAACCAAGTCTCTAGTGCCTAGTTTCTGAGAAAGTGACATTAATGCAAAGCCTGAATGTAAAAATTACTAAATTATCTGCCCTTTGACTCGAGGGTCACGGTCACACCCACCCACAACTCTTGCTATGTCAAAATGAGTTGTACTTCCTAAAACTACATGTATAACAAAAGGTTGAAATCTCTTGCTCATGCAGTTCCTGAGAAAATGACGTTAACGCACTACCTGAAACTAAAATGACTACTTTTTTGCTCTTTAACTGGGGGTCAAGATCACACCTGCATTTGCTATGTCACTCAGTTGTACAACCAGTACCCAAGATACAACAATAACTTAAATTTGAAGTCATAATCACTAGAAGTGACCTAAATGGTATGAATGTGACACAGCTGCTGCCATCACCGGAAAAGTAACACCTATAGATGGCTTTCTTTTTTCCTTCGAATAAGGAAACACAAAATGAATTGAATCCTTTACTAAAACATTTACTTGTAAATGTTTCTTCGAAACAGAAGAGGGATCTCGCTGAGGAAAATAGGTACTGTGTCTGCCCTGCCCTGGGCTATGGCTTCCCTGCAGTTAGCGCCGATAAACAGAGACTTGGACCGAAATATTCCTGCAAGAAGATATCAATACAGATTTGTTTTTCCAAAAAAATGTTTCAGGCGTTTTATTATGATGACACTGTTATTGGTTATGAGCAAACACTTGATCATCATTGCTTCGTCTATGGTTTTATTTTACGATATATAGAGTTAAATTAACATTGTTGAAGTGATACGGGAAAGAGTGAGAAAGATTCTTGCGATATAGAAATGAGTGCGTATTCCTTCTTCTGTCACTCCTTTGGCGACAGCGCGGAGTAATATCATGACGTCAATTTGTGATGTAATATCGTGACGTCTATTGTTTAGTTCATTTGGCTACTGTGCTATCTTGCACACTAGGCGAGATAGCAAAGTAGAGGGAGGGATATGTTATAGATTTTCTCAAACTGGGAAATTTCTATAATTCATCACAGAAAATATAATATATATCTTTTTTACCCACTAGAACGATGAAAAAGTGAACTTGATGACTGTTCTCATTCTGGCCAAGGCTACGTATATACAGGTGATAAATAATATACACCTTTCAATTATTATCGTTAGACAGTAAATAAATCTACAAGAACCAACTTAACACAGAGTATATTTTCCATTGTTTGGTGTCCTGAGCGACTGGTGAAAAAGTCGATCAAATAACAGAATGTCAAACCTTCAAATTCCGGATTGTTGTAAAGTGCTGGACCAACTGTTGGTATATGTATCAGCTCTACATTCTTCAAATTGCTCTGTTTCCCATAGTTTGTCATCACTTCCAGCAGGTAGTTAGGAGTCGCAGCACATCCATGGACAAACACCTTGTGTTCTGAAACAGTTACACAATATATTATGCTAGATGAGTTCTCCCTGGAGAATGTGGGTCAGTGTAAATGGAGTGTCTATTACAGAATTTGCAGCAACTCTGCAGTTTTGCAGGTAAGAAGGTAAACTAGGCCCATTCTCCGTATTTTATCTTGATGTAAATGGACGATGAGCCTGGCACGTTCATTCCTGTTAGGTGCCATATAACTTTCATGTGTTGGTATGCCTTAAAACCCAATTCAATTCAATTCCAGAGGCTTGTTCCAGAATGTCTGTTGTAATAGGGGCCAGTAAGGGGTATATGTAAAGAGATTAATAAGAGCATTACATTACTACAGTCTCTCCGCAGAGTTAGCTTTTATGGAGATATCGGTACAGCGCCTGCTTCACATGCAATCATTCAGAGTTCAAAGCCTGCTCAGTGTCCTAACATTTATATGTACCGTCATTTTTCTGAAAATTTATTGTCTATATGTGTTGTGTGATAATTGTGGGTTAGAAATATCAAAAATATAAAAGATTGAGGTATGTAATAGGACCCATTAGGGGGTATAATTGTAAAGAGCAGAGCAAGCTTTTATGCAGATATTGCTAGTCAGCTTCACATTCAACTGTTCCAAGTTCAAACCCCACTGTCAGTGTCCTAATATTTATATGTAATTTTTCATTGTAATTTTTCCGTTCCGATTACACTATTAGGTGTTTTATGTCGTTTTCAGCATGTTAGGCTATATATGACGGTCAATTTTTTCGTAGTGGAGGCAGACCACCTACTTTTTCTGTTATCTGTAAGAATCGAAACTTTCTCACTTAGGTACAAGATGAACACCCAGTGGGATTTCAACCCGCAGTGTTGAGAGGCGAGGTTTCAAATGCAGCTCCTAAAAAAACTAGTCAGGGTTGTTTTTGTAACAAAAACATATGTCTCCCCCCATAATTTATGAACCAACCAAAGTTATTTCAAAATCCCTCAAGCGGTTCAAGACATATTGAGTGGACAGGAAATATAGTGCATATGACCTTCGACCTCTAAGTGTTACCTTGACCTTGTTCATAATTTATGAATCAACCTGGCTGAAAGTTGCGCTCTGCACATCGTCTCGGTATGGTGAGCATTTGTGCCAAGTTATTTCAAAATCCTTCAAGCGGTTCTAGAGATATGGAGTGGACACGAAATATAGTGCATATGACCTTTCGACCTCTAAGTGTGACCTTCACCTTGAACGGACGTGGCTGGAAGTTGCGCTCTGCAAGTCGTCTCTATATGCTGAGCATTTGTTACAAGTTATTTCAAAATCCCTTATGCGTTTCAAGAGATATGGAGAGGACATGACATATAGTGCATATGACCTTCGGCCTCTAAGTGTGACCTTGATCTTGAACGGACGTGGCTGGAATTACGCTCTGCACGTCATCTCGATATGGTGAACATAAGTGCCAAGTTATTTCAAAATCCCTCAAGCAGTTCAAGAGATATGGAGAGGACAAGAAATATAGTGCATATGACCTTCGATCTCTAAGTGTGACCTTGAACGGACGTGGCTGGAAGTTGCGCTCTGCACGTCGTCTCGACATGGTGAACATTTGTGCCAAGTTATTTCAAAATCCCTCAAGCGGTTAAAGAGATATGGAGAGGACACGAAATATAGTGCATATTACCTTCAACCTCTAAGTGTGACCTTGACCTTGAATAGACGTGGCTTGTCTCGATATGGTGAACATTTGTGCCAAGTTATTTCAATATCCCTCAAGCGGTTCAAGAGATATACAGAGATATTCAGTTTATACTGAATACATATTATGTGAAGTTTTATTGAGTTCTGCCGAGTTTTCTGAGATATGAGCTTACTGAAAAAGGTTTACGAAGAAATGAACTAAATATAAAAAGGGTATAACTTTGTCAAAATAGGCTGCAGAGTTATGTGACTTGTATGTGACTATGTTATTGATGTATACTGAATATATGCGGGAAGTTTCACTGAGTTTCGACAGAAAGTTTCTGAGATATGAGAATTAATACTGTAAAAGGCTAATCAAGAAATTGACTATTAAGTATAAAAAGGGCATAACTTTGTCAAAATAGGTTGCAGAGTTATGTAACTTGTGTGTGACACATTAACTATCTTTACTGAATAAATGTGTGAAGTTTCATTAAATTCTGTCATGCAGATTCTGAGATATGAGCTTACTGGAAAAGGTTAAGTATAATGCCGACACTAGTAGAATTAGCTTGCATTTTCTGCAAAGAATGGAGCTAAACAATGGCATTTAAACCCTGAAAAGTCGCAGGCAACAAGAAACGTGAAAATTCCACGAAAACCAGGTTTTCCATAAGCTTTAGAACTACAAAGTTTTGTTTACAATATTTCTTTCCATACAACCTCTCTACACAACAAGTTTCACTTCAATATTTCACTCCTAACTGAAGTTATTGCCCAGAAGCCCTTTTTCTATTTTTAGTAACAGTCAGGGGATGAAATATATTTGACAGTATACTCGTCCTGTAGGACGAGTGGCATTGGCATGTTACTCGTCCTTATAGGATGTTTACTCGTCCTGCTCTCATTGTAAAAGTTTATAAGTCAAAGTAGTCAGATACCATCATTTAACACTATTATATATAAATAAAACAAAGGGAAACATCATAATGTGTTGTTGTTTTCTTTATATAAATCAATGAAAATTATGAAACTTTGACCAGTATTATAGATGACTATATTCATATTCATATTCTATAGTTCACTACAGTCTGATCATGGCCATTACAGTTACTCTGGCATGGTATATATTTTCCCGCTTTTCCTGTGAAAAATTTCCCTCTTAAAAAAGAAAATACATTTTTTTATTAGAAAATCTTAAACTCCAATACAGGAAAACAGCATACTTTTTGCAATTCCCCTTGGCCCCAGTCACCTAAAAGCTGACTCAGTGCCCTTAAAGATTTCCCCCGTGAAATTGTTATTTGTATAACATCAAATACAGTAATGTTCGCATTCCATGAAATTAGAACAGGAGCCGCAGTTTAGAATGTCCCAAAACGGAAATGCGTCAATTTCCCTATATCCGGTTGACTTGCATTTTGTCGCTGAATAAACAGAGTTGCAACTATTTACTGCATTTAATCGCTTAATAAACTATGTAAGAACTGTTTTCTTTCTTGCTTTTTTCTACTGAAATGTTACTCGTCCTCTCGGACGACGGATTCAAGAGTTTCACCCCGGAATCGAATTTCACTCGTCAATACGAGCTGATGAGTGGAATTTTCGTGCCCTAAACAGTGACATGACCCTGACCCAGTGACCTCAAATGCAATCCCAAGCTTCCTTCCCATATATGGGCAAGACACTTTCCCTTAGCCTCGTCCGTCGGATGGGGACGTAAACCGGGCGGTCCCGTGTATCGGTCTATCCTCCGAGCACGTTAAAGAACCATAGGAATCTATTCGATAATAAGAGTAGGACAGGTTCCCGGATTCCTATGTATCCTTCCCCTCTCTCTGGGGCGGCACTAAATAACTTATACTGTGTTGATGAGCCGTTAAACAACATTCAATTCAATTCCTTTCCATATAAGCTACCTACCTACAGTACACAGCAAGTATCGTTGCAATATATCATTCCTTCCTAAAGTTGTAGCCCATAAACCTTTTTTTTTCTAGCAACAGTGACCTTGATGCCCAGTGACTTCAAATGCAAATGTCCTTTCAGTATCAGATCCCTACATACCAACCTTTATTTCAATATCTCATTCTTACAAAAAGATATTGCCAAGAAACCATTTTTCTATTTTTAGATACACTGACCTTGACCCCAGTGACCTCAAATGCATTCCAAAACTTCCTTTTCATATAAGCTACATACACATCAAGTTTCGTCTCGGTACTATCTCACTCCTAACAAAGTTATTGAGAAAATTTTCGTAACAGCAACCTTGATCTTGACCAGAGTGACCCCAAATGCAATCCCAAGCTTCCTTTCCAAGTAAGCTACCTACATAGCAAGTTATGTTGCAATATTCCACACTCCTAACAAAGTTATTGAGCGAAAACCATATTTCTTTTTTTAGTAACAGTGACCTAGACCTTGAACCCAGTGACCCCAAATGCAATCCCAACATTCCTTACCATATCGGCTACCTACTCAGCAAGTTTCTTTGCAATGTGACCTCACACAAATTTTCTATTTTAGTAACAGCAACCTTGACCCTAAACCCAGTGACCCCAAATGCAATTACAAGCTTCCATTTTGTATAAACTACCTACCAAGCCAGTTTCGTCGCAATATCTCACTCTAAACGTGTTATTGAGCGGACACCATTTTTCTACTTTTAGTAACAGCTACCTAAACCTTGAACCCAGTGACCTCAAATGCAATCCCAATCTTTCTTACCACATCAGCTACCTACCAGTCAGTTTTGTCGCAATACCTCGCTCCTAACAAAAGGTATTGAGCAGAAACCATTTTTCTATTTTCTAGTAACAGTGAGCTAGACCTTGAACCCAGTGACCCAAATGCCATCCCAAGGTTCCTTTCCATATAAGCTACTTATGCAGCAAGTTTCGTCACAATACTTCATTCCTAACAAATGTTATATTGAGCAGAAACCATTGTTCAATTTTTAGCAAGAGAAACCTTGACCTTGACCCCAGTGACCCCAAATGCAATGCCAAACTTCCTTTCCATATTTAACATGTTTAAAGTTATCTACCCAGCAAGTTTTGTCAAAGTACCTTACTCTTAACAAAAGTTATTGAGCAGAAACCATTTTTCTACTTTAAGTAACAGCGACCTTGACCCTGTGACCCCAAATGTTATCCTTAAGATGGAGATGTCCGCAGGCTGCCATTGGCTGCTGGTGACATCCCCTTAAAACACAACCTTCCTGAGTGGTCATACTAAATTAACATCCCAAAGGCAGGAAAAGTATGTAAAGGACATGCAATTATGCACAATGAGGGCAGTATGCAAACATCAAAAGCAGCTGCACTTGTAGGTGGCATCAACCACCAGCTTGAAGTGGTCGGCCTAGATGTAGGACACCTAGGTGGATGTAGGAGCCAGTTTGACAACACCAGATTATCATACAGTGCACTGACAGTTCAATCCAATTCAATTTATTGGCATAAAATCCAATACAGGATTGTCACCAAGGACAATTACAATACATATATAAAGGCATACATAATCTTCCTAGAAATGATTAACATGTGCGGTGATCTTATGACATAGAGTAGGAAAAAACATCTAAGGAAACACTGACCCGACTTGATAGCTTGTACAGCATCCTCAGCACTTTTCCAGACCGGCTGTCGGTCTTGTCGGGGACCAAGTGAGTCCGGGGAGTAGATAAAAAAGCTTCGACACCCCGAATTAACTGTCATCCGTGGCAAGAGTCTGGATAGCGACTTTAATGCAGCCATCATTGGTTTGTTTTTTGCAGGCAACATACAATGCACTGCACTGTTTACGGTTTACTAATTGACAATAAAGGTCAAGGTGAAGGCCGTCATGAGTCTTCATATTTTCAATGAGCGTCTGACCGAGCTAGATTTGATTGGTTTTCGTTTTTCGGTGTATTCTTTCTAGTTATGCTGCACCAAAGCCGGTATCAAACCAATTAAAGATGAGCGTCCAACTTGGGCCAAGGACGAAATTGTTTTGAAAACTTACCATGGCGTTGCGAAAGTTGGGCAACTTGAAGATCTTGAATACGAAATCCCATTTCGCTCTATTTAGGAGGGGGTATTATCTGTACACACCTGAACCGATCCACCCCTTGCCGGATCGAGTTCCAGACTGGAAAACAGCTGATGAGGCTGTTCAGGTTGTGCAATCAGGTGAAACAATCAAACATATATTTATGCAAACATGCAGCTGACAGATGATCCCAAATGATATAATGTGGGGAATTATTAACAATATTTCCAGTCTGTGAGAATCGTAGCTATTATAATTTTTATATTCTGTACTCTACCAACTGAGCTAACAGTGTACCGGTTATAAGCACACTCCTCCCCCATTAATCTTGTAAGAGTTGCACCCCATTCTTTGGGTCTTTCCAGACCACGGTGCCGCAATCCCACATTTACCAAATTACGGTACCTTGTCGCCAAATGAAGTGAACCAAGGGGAAAAAGTGCCACCGGTTATGGACCCAAAACCAGGTCCCTTACAGGGCGAGTGCTCTACCAACTGAAATAACCAGACGTATGTGGAATGACCACATCCACACTTTCAAGGGTGTAAGTTATATATATACTGAACCAAAAAAGAAACTTCACTGATGTTGATGCTGATTGTGTAGACAGCTAAACAGGAAAAATTTAATGATGTTTTAAGAATAATTAGATAGACTGCCAACAATAGTCCAAACAGAAAAAAATCACAAAAAACATAACACAGATTGTGTAGATGGCAGCTTTTGATTATCAACATTCATCAAATTACCTCCCTTTAATATTTCCATATCAATAAAAGATTGTTGCTTGGCAAATTGGAACTGTTTAATGGGATATTTAGGAATGTATACCAGTAAAAAAGTCGGACTTTTCTTTTTTTGTTCAGTATATATACCTCATCGTCAGTAGGTTTAGGAACGATGTACATACGTTTTAAACTTTGGCTGTAGTTGGCGGGATACTTACTTTAATGTATATAATTATTTTAATTTCAGGACAGCGTATTTTTGTTCATGGGGCTGCAGCGACCCCATTACACTTGATAGAAGCTTTGTGCAAGCACGGGAAAAGGGCTGAGATCAGAGATGTAGAACTGATGCATATACACACTGAGGGTCCCGGTCTCTACAATAATGAAGAATATCAAGGTGAGTGTTGGGTCTTGGTCAACACTTGAACAGGGATGCAGAACTGAGGGTCACGGCCTCTACAACTGCTCTAACGTCTAAGATGTGTTTGTTCCTTTTTTGCTTCAGCGTATGAATAAATCTTAATATTTCAGAATGTTTTTATTAATGCCAGGTGTTCAGATCATATAATAATGTATATAGCATTTTCCAAGTGTTCTTAAAATACCCATGATTGAATATGCGTAAAATGAATTATTAGTTGGTAACTCCTAATTCAACGCTCCTGTTTTGGGGTTTAGCCATTTATATTGTGTCTACAGAGTTTGGATTCTCAAAATAGGTAAGTTATATATATATATATATATACCTCGTCACCAGTGGGTTTAGAATTGGTTTACATATGTTGTCAGATTTGTTGTTGGCGGGATTTGGATGGTGTTTTACGTCACTTTCAACACATATAAGGTTATATATGACGGTCGAATTTTTTGTGGTGGAGGCATACCACTCACTTTTCCTGGGTAGAACCTGTAATGTACACCTCCTGCCATCCGTAAGAATCGACACTTTCCCACTTACAAGACGAGCTCCCAGTGGGATTCGAACCCACAGCAGTGAGAGACGAAGGTTTACAACGCAATGTTGTTAACCATACGGCCAAGGAGACGCTTAAACAGAGACTATAACTACTTTATAGTATTTAACTGCCCTGGAAAGGAACACTGTTAGAAATACACATCAAACAGTCTATTAAATAATTTTAAGATTATTTTATTAGATCTATAAGAATTTTGTGTTTTCGTGTTTCAAGAACCTCAGTGTCAACATCCAGTAAAACGTAATGAGTGAATGTTAAATGAGCTTTAAATTAACTGGTTTCATTGGTCCAATTTTTATCATTGAACCAATCAGAATGCTTGATTCATTTTTAGCTCGACTATTCGAAGAATAAGAGAGCTTATGTAATCATCCCGGCGTCGGCATCCCACATCAAGATTTGCGTGTAGCTGTGTTTAAAAGTCTATATCTCTTACAATTCTTATCCTAGCATAACCAAATTTGGCCATTAGCTTCCTTATATCATTATCTTAAGGGCTGCTTAAGTCTGATTATGATAGCTCTTAAACTGTGTCTGTTTCACATCAAATTTTGCGTGTAAGCTGTGTTTACAGGTCTATATCTCTTTAATACATTTCTTGTCCTAGATGAACTAAATTTTGGAATTGTTTTCCTTATAGTATGTTGTAAAGGGTTGGGTAAGTAATTTTGTCTTCTGCAAATTCTGGGCTCCCATGGAACCCAAATTGTGATGGCCCCAGGGCTGTACAAATAAATTGTTTAGCCACTAGTCCAGGACTAGTCACCCTGTCAAAAGTGACTAGTCCCAAAATATTTGTGACTAGTCCCAAAAAATGGACACAAGTCCTGAATTCTTTGATTTCTCAATATGTTAAAGGGGGTATTTCAGGATTTTTCTGGAAACATCTTAAATTATAAAATTGTTCCAGTTCATGATAAAACACTTATATCAATCAAAATATGATGTTAAAACCATTTTGTTAATGTCTAAACTTTGAAAACACCATATAGCTAGGACGGAATCGGGACGTAAAATGCTGAAATTAACCCTGGCGCGTCACCTAGGTTAGCACGTATTACTGTGCAGAATGAATTTCTTTGCAAATAAGGGATAATTTTTAGGCTCATTCATTATGTTTTGGCCATGTAGAATAGAAAATATTAATATTTTTCAATTTTAAGTCAGACACCTAGACCCCCGTGAAAATCCTGATGTACTCCCTAACTGCGTCTTGCATACTCAGTACAATTCATTATACACGGTAAAGGAAACAATCTTATTTACTCTTCAGACAATTAATGTATGTTTCAGTGGTATAGCTTGTAGACTGCCATTGGGTGAAACAGTAGCAATAGTAAGAATCACATCTGCATTTTCAAATTTCAATATAGATATTGAGTTTCATATTACAGTTCAGATAATCATTTAATGCAGAGAAACATGTCATAACTTTATATAGGTAATGGGCTACAGATGAGATTCTTACTTTAACTGTATTACCATTTTACCTATGCAAAAAATAAATAACATGTGAATCAACATAAACATTTTATTTTTATTTTTATGTTTTTGTCCACTACACCAGATGATTTTGACTTTTTGATCGGCTGTGTATTAGTCTACATTTCCCTCCTCTTTTTATTTTTACTTTCACTTTCACTCCGAATATTTTCCTTATTTTTAACACTGAAAAAGTTCAACAAACTCATTTTTGAAATGTAAACATTAGCATTGATTAGCACTGCCGAATACTGATTATGTATATCAGATTGTCTTGTTTTAATTTCATTTTTTTGACAGCTCAATTCTTCGAACGTAATTCTGTAATTAGTACACTAACTATACACAAACCGTTACCCCACCCGCCTTTCATGTCTGTACAATTACGCTCAACAATACACTGAGAAACAATAAAAAAATCACACCTACTTTTTATATTAAACATGCTTCCATTATCTAACGTCCTTAGTTTCTTTACTCATCGATAGATTGCCGACAAATCGGCCTGATAGCTAATTAATCAACGTGTTAGTGTCATTGTTTCAGTGTATCGCCATTTTCAGCTCACCACGTGACGAACAGGTAATCACGTGACGAACATGTGATTTATCTGTAGTAGTTGTTTCATTGGCTAGCCGGTCTGGATTAAAATAGCGGGTCAATTGATTGGATAATGTCGACAATCAATTAAAGTAATTTGGAGGCGGGACTTCCGGCATGGTTGATTGTTGATAAAATTGCCTGGGGTAATCGCTGATCGCCGCTGTGGATGCTAATTGCATCACATAAGCGAGTGCAATTAAAGGATTGCGTTGAGAAGTGTGCTGGGGTTGTTTTATGACAGGTGGCCGACATTGTTAATTGGACAAATCTGAAACTGAAATCTTTCAAACAGTGACATGCCCAACTTTCTCTTTTTAGCTCTACTGGCCAAAGGCCAGCAGAGCTTATGGGATGGCGACGTCGTCGTCCGTCCGTCTGTTAACTTTTGCCTTGTGAACACTCTAGGGCCTGTATTATTAATCGAATCTTTACGAAACTTTGCCAGTGTCTTTATATCAATGAAAGCTCGGACAAGTTCGAAAACCAGCTGGATCGGAAAAATTTCACCGGAGTTATGGCCCTTGTTTTGCTGAAAAATGCCATATTAAGCCTTGTGCACACTCTAGCACCTTCATTTATTATTTGATCTTTTTCAAACTTGCACAGTTTGTTAATATCAATGAAAGCTCGGACAAGTTCGAAAACCAGCTTGATCGGACTATTAACAGCGGAGTTATGGCCCTTGATTTAGTTAAAAATGCTAAATTTTGCCTCATTAAGACAATAGGGCCTTCATTTTTCATCCTATCTTTACCAAATTGCCCCAAGTGGTTGCCGAGGGCCCCGTTCGGTCACGGGGCAAAGAATACGGCCACTGCAGATCCCTTTGGAGGGGTAGAATCCCCCCAAATTCATGTTCATTTTATCATTTTTTGTTCATGTTCATTAAAGGTCATCATGATCCCTGCATTGTTTCAGGTGCTATCTCGCTCGCATCAAAAGAGCAGTGGCAGAAAAACAATAACGTGGCTCCAGCGTAAATGGAGTTTCTACGATAAATTTGCAGCAACTCTGCAGTTCAGGGTGAGAAGGTTCTAGGCCCATTTTCCATATTTTATCTCGATGTACATGGAAGATGAGCCTGGCATGTTCATGCCTTTTAGGCGCCATATATCCTTTTCATGTGTTTGTGCACCTTAAAACCCCAATTCAATTCAATTACCAAATTTTATCAGATTGTTAATATCAATGAAAGCTCGCACAAGTTTGAAAACCATTCATATTTGACTAGTAACAGCGGAGTTATGGCCCTTGATTTAGTTCAAAATGCTATATTTTGCCTCGTTAAGACGATAGGGGCTTCATTGTTCATCTGATCTTTACCAAACTTTACCATTTAGTTAATATCAATGAAAGCTCGGATAAGTTTGAAAACCAGTCAGATCGGACTAGTAACAGTGGAGTTGTGGCCCTTGATTTAGTTAAAAAAGGCTATATTTTGCCTCGTTAAGAAGATAGGGTCTTCATTTTTCATCCGATCTTTACCAAAAATTACCAAATTGTTAATATCAATGAAAGCTTGGACAAGTTCGAAAACCATCCAGATCGGACCAGAAACAACGGAGTTATGGCCCTTGATTTAGTTAAAAATGCTGTATTTTGCCTCGTTAAGACGATAAGACCTTCATTTTTCGTCAGATCTTTTCCATACTCTACCAGATTGTTAATATAAATGAAAGCTCAGACAAGTTCGAAAACCAGCCAGATCGGACCAGTTACAGCGAAGTTAAGGCCCTTGATTTAGTTAAAAATGCTATATTTTGCCTTGTTAATACGATAGGGTCTTCATTTTTCATCCGATCTTTCCCAAACTTTTCCAGATTGTTACTATGAATAAAAGCTCCGACAAGTTTGAAAACCAGCCAGCTTGGACCATTTTTACCGGAGTTGTGGCCCTTGATTTTATTTTCTGAAATATTCTATATTTTGGCCTCATTAAGAAAGGGCCTTCATTTGGCCAAATTTCATTGAAATTTTTCAGGGATGATCAGTACCAAGCCTAGTTGTACATATCGTTACTGAATGAATGACTTTGGCGGAGTTATGTCCCTTTAAAGGTTTTAATACACAAACTTTGTCCTGACTAGTTTTCCTGAACCCCTGGCCGGATTAAAAAAAAACTTTTTAGGGATGATCAGTTCCAGGCCTAGTTGGGCAAATCTTTGCCGTGTTCCTGTTGAATGATTTTTGGCAGAGTTATGACCCTTTAAAGGTTTTAATACACAAACTTTGTCTGGACTATTCTCCTGAACATCTCCCCACACTTTACAGGGATGATCAGCACCAAGCTTAGTTGTGCATATCATCGTCGCATTCAGGTTAACAGATTTTTGGTGGAGTTATGGCCCTTTAAAGGTTTTTGATACACAAACATTTTCCGGGCTAGTTTTCCTGAACCCTGGCTGGATTTTAACTAAACTTGACAAGGATGATCGTATCAAGCCTAGTTGTGCATATCATCGCCATATTGGGGTTGAATGATTTTTGTCAGAGTTATGGCCCTTTAAAGGTTTTAATAGAGAAACGTCCAGATTAGTCTATTCTGAACTCCTTGCTGGGTTTCAACGAATCTTGATGGGGATGATCAGTAACAAGCCTAGTTGCACCTATCATTGCCATGTTCTGGTTGAATGAATTTTGGCAGAGTTATGGCCCCTTAAAAGTTTTAATACTGACTTTGTACAGACTAGTTCTCCTGAACCTCTGGCTGGATTTCAACGAAACTTGTCAGGGACAATTGTTACCAAGCCTAGTTGCGTATATCATCACCATGTTCTGGTTGAACGATATTTGAAAGAGTTATGGCCCCTTGTGCATAAACTTTATCTTTAGCAAGTAGAGCGTCCACAGGCCCTCTTGGGCCTCTTGTTTTCTTCACTAAAACCAGGTTGGCTAGAACTCATTTCTTGATATTTCTTCAAACTTTCGATATATACTGACAACATTGACATGGCCATACTGAAATATATAAAGGTCAAGGTCCCACTGAAGGTCATTATAGGTTAAATACTCATTTCTTTCTTCACCAAAACTTATTCAGGCCAGTTTGTCATTATCTGGGGCCCCGTGTGGTTACAGGGGCAAAGAATAGGGCCACTGCAGATCCTGTTGGAGAGGAAGGCAGAGGGATAGAACACCTCCGAATTCACGAATTTTGTCATTAGCTCGACTGATCAGATCAGCAGAGCTTATGCCGTGGTGCGGCGTCCGTCTGTCCGTCCGTCTATCTGTCCGTAAACTTTTTTTTGTAGCGAATACTCCTCTGAATCTACTGAATGGATTTTCATGAAACTTTACTTGTCAAAAAACATTTTGATTCAACATTAAACATGGCTGCCAGTGGCCATCTTTGTTTACATAGAGTTATGTGGTAAAAACTTGTAGCGACTACTCCTCTGAAACTACTTGAAGGATTTTCATGAAACTTTACAGAAATGTTGTTCTTGATGTCTAGTTGATCCTAGCAAAATTTCAGGTCAGCCAGAAATTCAAGATGGCCGCCACAGCTAAAAATAGATTTTTAAAATATAAGTTTGTAGCGACTACTTCTTGAAAACTATAAGTGATATTGATATGGGGCTTTTTCTAAAATTATCAGCAAGACATGATGTTGATCCTAGTAAAACATTATTTTGATTCGACTTTAAACATGGCTGCCAGTGGCCATCTTTGTTTACATAGGGTTATATAGTAAAAACTTGTAGCGACTACTCCTCTGAAACTACTTGACGGATTTTCATGAAACTTCACAGGAATGTTGCTCTTGATGTCTAATTGATCCTAGCAAAATTTCAGGTCAGCCAGAAATTCAAGATGGCCGCCATGGCTAACAATCGATTTTCAAAATACAAGTTTGTAGCGACTACTTCTTGAAAACTATAAGTGATATTGATATGGGACTTTTTCTAAAATGATCAGCATGACATGATGTTGGTCCTTGTCAAAAATCGTTTTGATTCGATGTTAAACATGGCTGTCAGTGGCCATCTTTGTTTACATATAGCTAGGCTCGCGTTAACCATTCGCCAAATCGCCATAGGCGAAAAGAAACCCGAACTGGCGAATGAAAATCGTAAGAAATACAATCAAATTCGCCAGACATCGGCCGTCCGGCGAATCCAAATTTCCGACAGATTTTGTCTACAATCTCGGAAAATCCCGAATTCTAATACACAAAGTCTTTCACTGTCTATAAACCACTACCCCGCTGGGTGTTGTTAGCTAATTAGCGACAATCAATTATCTGGACTGATAAACTAATTATCGCAGAGTTTATTGAAGACCGCTGTCAAATTGTCGATGTGCGATAGACTCCGCCCACTGTTCCCCGTCTTGCTGTCAATCAACTGGTTTGTGACCCCGCGCTCAATATTATCCACATATTTAACTGCGTTATCGAGCCGTGTAAAACATTAAATATAACGTGGCGCCCTCTAGCGGCTAAAATGGCTTTTCAAAACACAAAGTTTGCTTACGAATTAAAAAGGTACTGATGCCGTCGGTGTTTTTGAACTTTACGATCACTGATAAGACTAATTAGTTGTACACACGGTAGCGTAAACTGGAACAATGGCAAGTGTGAACCGATGTTTTGATCGGCTGTCTTTGAAATTGGTACAATTTTAGAATGAAGTGGCTTTTATTACTTACTCTGACAGTCTCTGTGCATGATATTCGTAGTGTATGTAGCATTTCTGAATTTTGTCTCACAATGCAGCGCCGCGATCTTTCTAGTTGGAACTTCTGTTAGTTGAACTTGTTTTATATGCCTCAGCTTAGCCTTACATTTTTAAATATATTTATTTTATTTCTATGAGTGTTAGTAGGTATATTGAAATACATTTAATGAAAATACTAAATGGTCTAATCAATGGTGACAAGAGTCTGTATTTTTATATTTTCTTGTTATATTCATGCATTCATTCTGTCCTTCTTTAAATTTCAGTCGACAATTTTTAAAAATTAAAATAGCATTAAAGTATATACACTTTTTAAAACTTTTTGGATATTTCACAGCTCCACTATTATAAGTAATTGTAAGCACTAAAGCAGAATGCATATGATGTGGACATATTGATACCCTATACATGTAGGTTAATAACGCATACTTTTTTAACTAACTGTTGATGTGTACGCAAACGCAAAGTTTTAGCGCCTCCAATTCGTTAATAAATATCTCGGCAAAAGTCTGGCTAAAGACTTTCTAATCTGGCTAAAGGAATTTTTAGGGCTTTAGCCAGATTTGGCTAAAGGGTTCAAAATCCTAGCGCTAGCCTAGTATAGTTATATAATGAAAACTTGTATAACTACTCCTCTGAAACGACTTGATAGAATTTCATGAAACTTCACAGGAATGTTGCTCTTGATGTCTAATTGATCCTAGCAAAATTTCAGGTCGGCCGGAAATTCAAGATGGCCGCCACGGCTAAAAATAATTTTTCAAAAAACAATTTGTAGCGACTACTTCCTGAAATCAAAATCAATCAGTAGAGCTTCAAGGTCATTAACCTCTTGTTTTTACATATTTCTGTGTTGCTTTTGTCAATTCTTACACATGTTGCCCCATGCCCCCCTGCCTCCCCTCCCCCTGCCACACCCCCTCCCACCACACACTCGAAACTAGACCCACAATGATTTGTCTTGCCCACCCCCGCCTCTCACCCCCCCTCCCCGCACACTTGAAACTCTGTTGTTTTTTTTACATATTTCTGTGTTGTTTTAGTCAATTCTTAAACATATATGTTGCCCCTCACCTCCCCCCCCCCTGCCTCTCACCAGCCTCCCCCCCCCACCCCCCACCCCCACTTGAAATATTATTTTTTTTACATATTTCTGTGTTGCTTTTGTCAATTCTTACACATGTTGCCCCCTGCCTCCCCTCCCACTGCCTCCCCTCTCCCCCACCACACACTCGAAACTAGAATATTTGTATTTAATTTTTATTTATTTTTACATATTTTTGTGTTGTTTTGGTCAATTCTTACACATAGCTATCTTGCCTCCCTCCCCCCACGCCCACCCCATTCGAAATATTTTTATTTTGTTTTACCATATTTCTGTGTTGTTTTGGTCAATTCTTACATAGCTTCTTAGACATATAACCCCGCCTCTTCCCCATCCCCACTCAAAACTCGATTTTTAATTATTTATTTTTTTACATATTTTTGTGTTGTTTTGGTCAATTCTTACATAGCTTCTTACACATATATGTTGCCCTAATCACCCCAACTCCCCCACCCCAGCCTCTCCCCCAAGTTTTGGCCAATTCTTACACATAGCTATGTTGCGCTCCCAACTCCACCACACATTGTTTTAGCCTTGTTTTCTGATTGTATATACTAGCTATATAATTTATTATTCTCTGAAAAATCGAATAGTCGAGCTGTGCTGTTCTCCGACAGCTCTTGTTTTTTTTGGTTGTTTCTATCATGACATCCCTTTTTGGTATTTTGACATCACACCATGGTATTATGACATCACGTCATGCTATTATGACTTCACATTTTACAATTCTAAAATGATTTAAAGGGACACTGTCCGTAACTTTTAGCTTATAAAACACCCAATAATTATGTTCGCAAACATTATACACTAAACATTATTCAATATTTACTAATTAAAAGCAAGATTGTTTAACGGAATTCAATCACGGTACAAAAAAAACGCAAATCCAATTCGTGGGTTTGAACTCGCAGCCCAAACTTGCAGTAAAAATAAGTGTGCGTGAGCGTAAAGTTGTCGGAACTCGCTCTAAGCGGGCTATACATATTTCGCAATACATACTATAGTGAAAACCTTGTGCGCTATGGAAGTCAAGTGAACGCATAAAAGGTAAATATTGTGGGTCCCACTTTATTTACATTTAATAATTAATAAAACTTTCTTTTTTTTCAAACTCATGAATGTATTCCTACATACTTTTTAGGGTCTATCCTCATGTTTTTATGTATACATTTCAATGAATAAAAGTCAGACAGTTATTTGGTTATGCTCAGTATCTGCTTACTTACGGACAGTGTCCCTTTAATCGACTGTTTTCAATGTCAGACATAGGTCACCATGTCTAAGACTATGACTGACCTTGACCTTTTTTTTTGTTTAACATTTGTGTTATATCTCAATTCCTAAGACACTTTTAAACCAAATTCCTAAGACATTCTTAGATACAATCTTTAAATACAATATTTAAACTTTCTATATAAATACGTTTATGATAATACATGTTAAAGGGACACACGGCAATCTTGAAGTGATTCAAATGGGTGTCTCGATTTATATATCCAGTACCAGTTTTACTTTTACCCTGGTTACATTTAAATAAATCAAATTTTAAGTATTCACTATTTCGTCTTACTATACTATAAGTTTTAATATATTATTGGTGCAATAATTGGTGCAATAATATCAAAAAATAATAATCTGCAAAAACAAATTGCTTAATACTGTTCTTATAATTAATATTAATGATTGAACAAATGCAAGATATGCAGAAAAACTAGCGGGACGACGTCAGTTTTTAAAAAAATCTTGAAGTCTTTATCAAGCACTAAAATTCGCATCTCGATTTATTTATCCAGTATCATTTTGACTTTTAATCTGCTTGCATGTATTTAAATATATCTTTATGTTTCATGTATATTCCATAGGGAATTGATTAATACATAAATAAAATAAGAAATAAAACTGAGACTATTTTATTTATGTATTTAAATATAGTTTTGAGTTTTCAACTTTTTTTCATTATTGTAGCATAGTTTTGAATATATTATTGGTGAAATGTAGTCAACAGTTAGAAATATGCAAATTCAGTGTGCTTTATACAATTCTTATAATTAGTATTGATGATTAAACAAATGCAATTTATGTAGAAAAATTAACGGAATACTGAGATTTTTAAAAAATCAGGATTGCCATGTTTGCCTTTAATACCAAAAGAAGATCACTATGAACCTACTCTGACATTGGTCAACTTTTATCTTTAGCTCAATACATAAGACTAAGAATCTTTCTTGAGTATCTGGGCCCTGTTTTATTAAACAACTTAAGGAGGTTGGCTGGGAAAGGACGTAGTGATGAGATTTTTTTTTAATTCATATTTAAAGGTTCTTTGGTATAATTTAGATTCAAAATTATCAAAAAAAGGCTAGGTCACCACACTTTTTTTCCCACTAGACGTCATTGCAGAAGGCACTTATTTCTAACTTCAAAATTTCACTAAAAGAGGAAAAATCTAGTCATTGAACATTTTCACAATTGTTTTCATAACATTACGTTTATTGAAAAACAATAATTAATTTTCGATTGCATATATACATATCTTTCAAATCATACAAAAACAGTTTTAATCCTCATTCGCCTTTTTACTTTTAAAAAGCAAACATATATGGGCTGTACCCCACCCACTTTTGTTTTTACCGAAAAATTAATTTAAGATAAAAAATTATGTTCTAATGATCAACTTTTTTTAAAACTTGTATATGTCAAGGTCCTATGACATTTCTTTCAAAACAAGTTAAAAAAAATATAGGTCACCAGGCTTCTAATGATTTTTTATTAAAAATTCTTTAAATTACACCCATTTTGGAGTTATTTTGACATTTTCAATGTAAAATACTGTATACACAATATTGATATGGGGATCGAAAATAAAATTAGCTTAGTATCTACTTTTATATATGTATTCCACTACTGAAAAACAAAAATCTGATTTATTCTATAGCAAAAGGATAAATTCTACTCAGAGCTGCCCATACCCCCTATTTTGTTGACAACAAAAAATGATCACAAAAATAAATGACGGAAAAAATATGGAAAAAAAAAATTGCTTAAAATTTGGTATGTTACCATCTTAAATCCTACATAACATCCATATCTACAAGACTGGAAAAAATGAAACCGTTCTGTTGTCAAATAAAACTATGATTTAAAAAATAAAATGTTCAGACTTGAAGATGTCAAAACTTGCCCAGCCAACATCCTTAATATAAACCTGATAAATCTTTAAATTTTAAAATCGTTCACTTTTTGTACCTAAGCATTCAATGTAGACAATTATGTGTGCACGTAGTGCAGAAATATCACATGTATAATAAAATGAAATGAAATCACGTTTATTTGAAAAGTGTAATTTATAGTGAAGCATTTAAGAAATTGATTTACGATCAAAATCGTCTTAAGTTGTTTCATAAAATGGGGCCCAGGTGAACAGTGGGAATAGCAGCGCGAGGAATAACAGTTTTTACCAACCGAGTCTCTGCTGAGGTTCTGATTAAAACAGTTACATCAAGGGTGGGAATTTACCTAGCTGAATCAGATACAAATGGTCAATTATTTTTCTTGCATACCATTAATTTTTTTCATCTACTTAAAGCTACAGAGTCCCTATATCAATCGATTTCTTCTTTGTAGGCGTGTCTTTATTTGTAACTTCATGTTCACCAGCTCATGTCGAAATCGTGTATTTAAGCGAGCAAATATAGCGCAGAAAATCATTTACTGTATATACATCGACCAGTGCACATCGTACCTATACACAGGTAACAGTAGTTTTTACAGGGAAAAAGAAGTTAGCTTCTTTCGGGGCTCGAACACACGACCTTCTGATTTCAAGTCTGGTGCTGTATCCACTGAACTACAACGCTACTTGAGAAAATAGTGTACTAACTACCATATATTATGAGGCAAAATAACTTAACATATTTGAACGCAACTAAAGATGGATCAATAAATATGCAGTCCATATTGTCGCACGTGTAAATTAACATTGCCTGGTGTAATACTGTATCTTATCAATATGTTACTAATACTTCGCCTCAAATCAACCATATCTCGACTTGTTATTTAGCGCTTGATGAGTTTGTTTGCGCGCTCTTGTTATAACGTAATGCCTATTTAGTGTTAAAAATGCTACAAAATACCAATAAATAGCAGTGGTCTAGAGGTTCAGCGTACATTTTTCAAATCTTACAAGTGCAAGGCTGTGGTTCAAATCCCGTTCCGGGCAACTATATTTTATCAAATATTCTTGAGCCGTATATTTATCGATGTTGCCTGTACGAAGGCTAAATAAAAATGTATCGATTTCTCCTTATATACCAACTTTTGGGGTATTCGTCGATTTGAAACTATTTCACACTACCAGTTTAAATAGGGACTGAACAGCTTTAACAATTACCATGATTACTAATGTTTTGCATGTTTATTTTGACTGACATCATGCAACTGTAATACGTAAAATTGCATACACCTGTGGTGTTCTTGTTTGAACACAGGATTGTTTTACCTTTATTTTCAGGAATGTTCCGTTCCAACTCCCTATTTGTCGGTGGTAATACCAGACAGGCTGTAATGGAAGGTCGTGCAGACACCATCCCTATCTTCCTCAGCGAGATCCCACGATTGTTCCGTCACAAGATTCTCAACCTTGATTTGGCCTTCGTGTCAGTCAGTCCGCCAGATAAACACGGGTTTTGCTCTCTAGGACCAAGCGTGGATTGTACACGATCTGCCATTCAAAATGCCAAGTATATAATCGGTGAGTTGAAACTGGCACAGAGGACCTAAATATTATGCGCTCTTTTTTTGTGTCTGTGTAACATTTGCAGATATTTTACAAAGATCAGCAGAGCTTATGCCGTGGTGCGTCGTACGTCTGTCTGTCCGTAAACTTTTTTTTAGCGACTACTTCTTTGAAACTACTGGATGGATTTTCATGAAACTTTACAGGAATGTTGCCCATTATGTCTTGTTGATCCTAGTAAAATTCAGGTCGGCCGGAAATTCAGGAGGGTCGCCACGACTAAAAGTAGATTTTTAAAAATCAAGTTTGTAGCAGCTACTTCTTGAAACCTATAAGTGATATTAATATGGGACTTTTCCTAAAATGATCAGCATGACATGGTGTTGATCCTTGTCATAAATTATTTAGATTTTCGACATTAAACATGGCTGCCAGCGGCCATCTTTGTTTACATAGAGTTATATAGTAAAATCTTGTAGCGACTACTCCTCCGAAACTACTTGAAGGATTTCATGAAACTTTACAGGAATGTTGCCCATGATGTCTAATTGTTCCTAGGAAAATTTCAGGTTGGCCGGAAATTCAACATGGCTGCCATGGCTAAAAATAGATTTTTAAAAAAACAAGTTTGAAGCGACTACTTCTTGAAAACTATAAGGGATATTGATATGCTTTTTCTAAAATGATCAGCATGACATGACGTTGATCCTTATCGAAAATTATTTTGATTCGACATTAAACATGGCCGCCCGTCAGCGGCCATCTTTGTTTACATAGAGTTATATATAGTAAAAACTTGTAGCGACTAATCCTCTGAAATTACTTAAAGGATTTTCATTAAATTTTACAGGAATGTTGCCCATGATGTCTAGTTGATCCTAGCAAAATCATGTTGATGTGAAATCCAAGATGGCCACCAAAGCTAAAAATAGATTTTTAAAAAACAAGTTTATAGTTAGTGTTTTCCCCAGCCTTGAAAAAGGGAAGGGTAAATAATAAAAAAAAAGGGCATTTTTAACGCGCAAAATTAGTAAAAAAAAAATTGAACTTAGTGTCGCTTTTATGGTATGTTTAGCGTACAAAAGAAAACAACAACGGCATTCAATCATTAATTGCCAATCTTCGGGGGAGTACCTATCTTGTATCATCTCATCAACTCATCAAAGAGCCGATTATAATGCCGCAGATAATTGTCCGTTATCCGATAATTACATCTACTATGAAAACAAACATGTTCCAAATACGACAAAGTCATTGGTTACCGCAATCCATTACGCCTATTATACTAACAGTGTGTATTCACGGGAACCAATGCTTATCACAAGAGTCACGCGTGATCAGTTACCTGTACCCTGGAAATACCCCGTGGCTAAATCTGGAGATTGTCGGTTTAAAGGTCACACGATGTGTCAAAGTGCGTTTGTGTAACAGCGTCTATATAGTCGCGAGCAGTTTTAGAAAGGGCACTGCGGGGCGGCATGTAATTAATGCGTGGCTGTATGTAAAGACTGCATGGCGGGGCGAAAAAAGGGCGTGCCGACCCGCCCTGCCATTCCGCATTATGGGAAACACTAATAGTGACTACTTCTAGAAAACTATAAGTGATATTGATGGGACTTTTTCTAAAATTATCAGCATGACATGATGTTGGTCCTTGTCGAAAATTGTTTTGATTCTATGTTAAATATGGCTGCCAGCGGCCATCTTTGGTTACATAGAGTTATATAGTATACATTTCATGATTTGTAGCGACTACTCCTCTGAAACTCCTTGACAGATTTTCATGAAACTTCACAGGAATATTGCTCTTGGTGTCTAGTTGATCCTAGCAAAATTCAAAATGGCCACCATGGCTAAAAATATATTTTAAAATACAAATTTGTAGCGACTACTTATTGAAAAATATAAGTGATATTGATATGGGGCTTTTTCTAAAATTATCAGCAAGACATGATGTTGGTCCTTGTCAAAAAACATTTTGATTCAACATTAAACATGGCTGCCAGTGGCCATCTTTGTTTACATAGAGTTATGTGGTAAAAACTTGTAGCGACTACTCCTCTGAAACTACTTGTCATGAAGGATTTTCATGAAACTTTACAGAAATGCTGTTCTTGATGTCTAGTTGATCCTAGCAAAATTTCAGGTCGGCCGGAAATTCAAGATGGCCGCCAAAGCTAAAAATAGATTTTTAAAATACTAATTTGTAGTGACTACTTCTTGAAAACTATAAGTGGTATTGATTAGGACTTTTCTAAAATGATCAGCATGGCATGATGTTAGTCCTTGTTGAAAATTATTTTGATTCGACATTAAACATGGCTGCCAGCGGCCATCTTTGTTTACATAGAGTTATATAATAAAAAGCTAAGAACGACTACTCGTCTGAAACTACTTGACAGATCTTCATGAAACTTCAAAGAATGCTGATCCATCTATCACAACCTATCAGTAGAGCTTCAAGGTCATTGACCTCTCGTTTTTAATTTGTTGTTTTGCATTGAGAACTGTGCTTCTCAGTGGCTTGCTACCTGTACATGAAAGTACAGGTGTGTACACAATAAAAGGGAAAAAAAGAAAAGGAAGCTGACAAAGAGACATTTGTGTAATGGTTACTGGATTAACTGTTAACATATAATTACAAAATGTAGTTTTGATGCATAATAAAAAATGAGAAAATAGTGTGCCTTTGAGAATCAGTAAAATGCGCCTCTGTATGCATAAATACTCATCATTTTGCCTTTTTTCTCTCAAGGGGCTGGTGTTGCCCAGAGGACCCGGGTTTAAGCCTCATCCTTGCCTCTGAGTTTTGTTGGTGTGTTTTTGGGCAAGAACTATTCCCTTAGCCTTGTCTGTCAGATGGAGATGTAAACCGGGCAATCCATTGTAGCAGAGAGCACATTAAAGAACCATAGGACTCTATGTGTTAGTAAGAGTAGGCCAGGTTTCCAGATTCCTATGTATCCTTCCCCTCTCTGGGGTGGTCTAAATAACCTATGATGTGTTGTTGGACCATTTGTTACCTGTATATCTATATGTGCATGTACATGCATTGTTGCATGTTTATTATTGATTTGGCCTTGAAGAAAGTTAAAAATAGTATAGATGTAAACATGTTTACAATGTATGTACAAATTATTTATGCAAATTCATTAATGATGTGGACTGTTTTCATCAGACTATTTTATGCAAATTCATTTAAGATGAAATTTGGTCTTTTCTTATTGGATGGTTTTAGTGGAAAAGCCTTCAGGAACTGTCAGTGACAGTATATAAACAAACTCTTGGAGTACTATTCAGATCAGTTTCAGTATACTTTATTAAAGTTCATTTAGTTTTGGATGCTTTTGTAAATATATTTGTGAGAGGATTTACTTATTATTGTATACTTAGTATTTGGACTAAATCGGAAATATTGGAAATTAATTCAGACTTAAAAAACTTACTGTTTTGGATTAAAGAGACACTTACTGGTTTGGATTAAAGAGACACTTACTGTTTTGGATCACTTACTGTTTTGGATTAAAGAGACACTTACTGTTTTGGATTAAAGAGAGACTTAACTGTTTTGGATTAAAGAGACACTTGCTAATCTGAATTAAAGGAACAATGGATACTTTTATTTGGACTAAATTCAAAAATTTAATATTAATGAACAACTGGATTTGTGTATTCTGTAAGTGAATATTTTATGTAAATAAATTTGTTAATTATATTTTTGTGTGGCTGGTTTTGCTTCCTTTCTTGTTACATTTTACTCATAACACATTAAACAACATTGATATCACCTTGGTTTTATAATACCCTAGACTTTGAAAATAATAAAGAGCTAGGTAACTATATAAACTCAGAGAGTAAAACGGTGACCATTTATATACATATTGTAACTGATTAAATTATGAACCATTTAATAACTTCAAATCCAACAGCACAAGTCAACAAGCATTTGCCGCGAACATTTGGTGACGCTGCTATACACGAGTCCCACATCGATGCCATGGTGGCGCATGACCAACCGCTGCACGAGATGGGCACGGGCAAGCTGTCGGAGGAGGAAGTAAAGATTGGACAGTTGATTGCACAAGAGCTTGTAGAAGACGGAGCTACATTGCAGATGGGTAAGAAAATGATCTTAAACATTTAACTAATGTTCGGGGCGCTTGTTTCAACCAACATTAACGTGAGCGATTTAAATAAGACGTACATAATTATGTCATATATATCATTGGAACTGCAATTTGTAGTGGTAAATCAAAACAGATTGGTTATGAAAATCGGTTGAGAAATAAATATTTTACAGCCAAAATGCTTTTCGGTAGGACTTTTTCCATGTAAATTTCTTGTTGCTGGGACAGCAGAAAATTAAGAAATCTCAAATAACTTAATTCAGCCTTATTATTTTGCTAACAAACTTTCAGAGTTTCTTAATTTACATATATCCAACACATTAAATGCATTTTTGGATACAAATTCCAAAAACTCGTTGTTTTTCCTCTGAAATTTTTGATGCAGAAGAATTTTGAAAAACACCCTATCGAAATCAATTTTCACTCTAGAAATTTTTCATTTATCAACCGATTTTGAAATGTAAGGTATTTTTATCGTGTTGCCTGCCTAGCATGACGGGCACTTAAGGATCACTTTGTCCGTCGTCCGTCGTTGTCCGTCACACTTTAACCTGCAACCTGCATGACCTTGACCATAACTTGAAAGGTATTTGACCTATGTTCATGAAACTTCACACACATCTTCATCGAAACCCAAGGAATGTTGTTACACATTTCCAATAACTCTGACTTTCAGTTATGCCCCTTTTCATAAAACTTTAACCTGCAATCAACCAAGCTGAAATAAGCACAAGGCAGGCGACACAAGTGTTCCGTGGAACACGCTGCAAGTTTACCACTAAAAATGTCTTTTGATTTTTGATATGTTACTTATTTATTAGGTACTATTTGAATTTAGTCTTAAAAGTAAAAAAGAACTTCGCGTCCCGAAAAATATATGTGTTGTGGCACCATATATAATAGAACATGGGCGTTCCTGGGCCTAATTTAGGCATACGCACCATCGAGTTTTGGATTCACAAATGTGCCTAACCTCCTATACCTTCAGTTTTTATTGCATTTTTCGCATTTTTAGCCCTTTTTATTTGTTTGCTTCTTTGATAGCCTGTACGCACGTGCGTCAGTGCGTATGCCCAGGTACGCCCCTGTAGAACATTACCATACACACCATAATTATATTATTTAGGACCGTATACACACTAAAATTATATTGATCTATTTCTTTGAACTATTTTGTTCAGGATATGTACCAAACTAAATAACGGTGTACCTTTAATTTATGGACGTGACATTGTTGGCAACCTTTGCATTGTCTGTGACATTTTGCAAGCCATATGCTCTCATCGATCTGAGTTTGCAATCATGTTGGCGTCCGTCCATGCCTTCTTCTGTCAAGAATTATTTCTTTAAACTATCTGTCTATCTATTGATACTGCAACACCCACTTTTGAAGATTATGTGCAGGTTTCCTGGGTAGAACCAGTACTAAGCCATGTGGATTAATTATCTTGCTCAAGGATAAATAACATGGCCATGGCGAGGATCGAACCCACAACCTTTCGATCTGAAGTCCGGCGCTCTACCACTGAACCACGCACTCCACAGATTGCATATATTATAAACGCATTTAACCTTATCACTTAATTCTTTTTATGGATGTGACAGGGTGTGAAAACGTGCATCACTGTAACCAACTTTTTCCTAAACAAAGGTCATGACTGGGTGTTGATACATGTCCTTTAACCAAATTATTCGGCATAATTAAGATGTTGGGAATGAATCATTACATTAGAAAATGCATTTATTCCGCTTCAAATTTTAGGAAATTATGATGTGACCTATTTTTTTTCAAAATTAAGCATTATATGAAAACATTTTCCTCTTTACTTTGACCTACTTTCTCGGCTAGTAAAGATCGTGTCCATTTTTTATACAAGTCTTGCATTATGCTTGCATCAGATAACATTGAACATCATCTCATCTTTTTGCATTATCTGAATGAAGCTTCATCGGTGTTTTCCTTACCTCTGCCGGTTTGGGTTCCAACTTTTGAATCAGTGTGACCTACTTTCTTTAAAATATAGGTTGCATGTAGTTTTTGGTCCTGTTCTCATTTTTGTTGAGCAGGATAAATACAAAACCTCCTAAATGTGTTCCTTCTATGAACCTGACATGACCATCACATCACAGTTACCTACTTTCTCCAAAATAGTTTGAGATTATCTTTTACTAAAACTAAAACAACATGGACTAATAAATTGTTAAAAACAATTATGTATTATAGTTTGTGTGTATGAAAAAGAAAAACACAAATAATAAAACATGAAATTTTATCCTTGGCAGGTATTGGATCAATCCCAGATGCAGTGTTGGCCCAGTTAGGAAACCACAAAAACCTGGGCGTCCACTCAGAGATGTTCTCCGACGGAGTTGTTGACCTTGTGGAAAAAGGGGCCATAACCAATGAAGAGAAGAGCATCATGACGGGGAAGATTGTGAGCAGTTTTGCGGTTGGCACAAAGAGATTGTATGACTTTATGCACAATAATCCATATGTTGGTAAGCATTGTTAAGCTCCATTATTTATTTTTTTTAGCTTCATTATTTATATTTATCCCATGTGGTTACCGGTGTAGAATACAACCACTGCAATCTCACAAACACACATGAAGAGGGGTAGGACCCTCCACCACACACCAAATTCATATTCATTTTGTCATTTTTTATCATGCTCATTCAAGGTCTTTATCATGACACCTTGTATGCAAACTTAAAGACGTGGCTCCATCGTAAATGGAGTGTCTACTATAGAATTTGCATCAACTCTGCAGTTCTCATGTAAGAAGGTTCTAGGCCAATTCTCCAAATATTTTTATCTTGATGCAGATGGAGGATGAGCCTTTCACATTCATTCCTGTTAGGTGCCATATAACCTTTTGTGTTGGTGAGCCATAAATAAATTTAATTACCGCCATTATTTACAGGCCAGGCAAGTTTGTTTTCCTGATGACTTTAGTGAACAACTTATTTTTTATACTCCGCAAAGTGGGGCGGGTGGGAGTATACTGGAATCACCTTGTCAGTCCATCTGTCCGTAGACGAAATTCTTTTCCGGGCTATTTCTCAATAACTCCTTCTTAGAATTTCGCGAAACTTGCTAGGAAATATCAATATTGAGTGGACATGTGCATATTATCATGACGTTCCGGTTCTACAATTTTCCACAGAGTTATGGCCCTTTGTAGTTCAAATATCTGTCCGTAGATGCAATTCTTGTCCGGACTATTTCTCAATAACTCCTTCTTAGAATTTCGTGAAACTTGCTAGGAAGTATCAATATCGAGTGGACATGCGCATATTATCATGACGTTCCGGTTCAATAATTGTCCACTGAGTTATGGCCCTTTGTATTTCTAATATATATATATATATAATACGAAATCCTTGTCCGGCTATTTCTCTAAAATTCCTTGTTAGAATTTAGCGAAACTTGCTAGGAAGTATCAATATCAGTATCAAATGGAGATGTGCATACTGTCATGATGTTCCGGTTCAGTAATTTTAACTTCTTTTTAGAATTTTGCGAAACTTGCTAGGAAGTATCAATATCGAGTGGACATGCACATATTATCATTATGTTCAGGTTTGATAATTTTCCACTGAGGTATGGCCCTGTGTATTTCTAATATATATATATATAAGGGTGAGAAAATACATACATCTACAAAATACCTTTCATAAAGCACTGGACCCCCAAGGGGATACGAAAATGTTGAAATAAATTAATAGATGGGGAAAAAAACATTTATACAGTGCTACAGTCTATAAAAACCCAAGCACTTTCGGCTTACGCCTTCATCATGGGTACACAAACACGAAAATAACAAATACAAACAAAAAAACACTAAAATACACGGCAGTTTAAATAAAACTCTTTAAAAAACAACTTATCGTTTGGCAGTGTTGCAGAAACTGGTTACTTTGAATAGACTCTCTGGAGCCAAATGTGATACTAATAAAAGAACATATCTGGTTGGATGAGGGTAAAACTGTACCCTGACATTTAGTTATGAAGAGAGAGTAAAAATGTGAAAAAGATAACACAAACCCTACCTCAAAACCTAAAACCTAAAATCGATACTGCAGGATAAAGTATAAAGCAACTCCAAAGCTAATACAAAAAACAATGAAAGGGCTAAACAAATTAAATTAAATAAATGGAGATATTTTGATCAAGGGAAGTAACAAAAGTACTAGTAATAGAACATTGCTGGTTGGATGAAAGTAAAATTGTACGCTGACATTTATGATTAGTTATGAAGAGAGAGTATGTGAGTGAATAACCCTACCTCTATACCTAAGACAAAGAATCGATACTGCAGGATATAGTAAAAACAACTCCAAAGTTAATTGAAACTATGAATAAGGCTAAAATAATATATAAATGGAGAAAACAGGAACTTGCTACAAAGCATCAATATCAAGTGGAGATGTGCATATTGTCGTGACATTCCGGTTTGATAATTTTCCACTCAGTTATGGCCCTTTGTATTTTTAATGCATTTTATACTTGGTAGCTAGTCACATAGAAAATTCTTGTATAGAAAATTCTTGTCCCGGCTTTTTCTCTATAATATACGTCTATGTATCTTATTGGAACAAAATCTTGTATGTTTACCCACCCCACAACAAGTTGCCAGCTGGGGGTATTTGTCCGCTTCGGCGACCGTTCTAGTTTCAAATAATTTAATTTGATTTGACAAAATCTTTGAGGAGTTGAACAATTCTTAATTTTCCATTGCCATAATGGTGAGATTTTACATTATTTTCACTAGGTGATAAAATGTGTGTTACTCGGTTTTTATCATTAGGTTCTATAGTAAAATAAAAATCTCTGGCAGAGTAAAAAAGATTATAGTTTTCAAGATTCAATTTTGAAAAATACATATATTGAATCAATTCAAATAAATTTGCATGAAATATGCAAGGTTTTAAAGTAATCTGTAAATCACACTGTAAACACCTTAATTTTAACAGTAAACTTAGTTGAACATCTGGGATAAAGACCAAGTTTATCGCCTTCCATACTTTAGAGGTGTGTCAAATTTCTGGTCAGTGATTGGTCAGTTTATTTTGATTATGCTTTATGAAACTTATGAATGGGGGAAAATGACAACTGCCTTAGAGAGTTATTGCACTTGATTCTTCATGAAGTAATGGTATCAGATATTCACTTAATTAGGTGACAATGCATGTATGATAAAGATACAGGATAATTTGACCAATGAGGATTATCAACCTATATGTTACAGAGTTATGGCCCTTGTTTATATCGAAATAGGTGAATCTAATTTTGCTTTTACAGTAAATCAATTCTCTAATAGGAAATGAAAGGAAATAAAATGGGGTTTTGAATCCCGTTAATGCATTACATTAGGTTATATGGAGACAGCAAGCTCAGAGAGAGAAGAAAGTATAGCTGATTTATAGAAAGTATTATGTTAGGTTTATATGATATGTTATTTAAAGCTATGGTCACTTTAAGGCAAATTGTATAAGGCATTTAAATGTTATATTGGATTAAACAGAGATGACCACTGACATGGTAAAACATGTGACTATGACTAAATTTGTTTCATTTGTTTCCAAAAAATAAGTTCAGTCAGTAATAATAATAAGGCAGACCATAAACAAATTGTTTTGATGTTTTCCTACCTACCCACTAAAAATGGCTGTTCACGAAACTTTTTATAGCAATTGTAGATCAACATTTGTTTTTGTTTGCTATCTTTAGAATAGTTTTCTTTAATTCCATAATGTTGATACTGTCAGAAATAAAAATTACCTTATAACCTACCACTTATGAAATCCTGAGAACAACGGCAAAGAAACTGTTTTCTAAGGATGGCCTATATAATGCTCCATTTTCTTATTTCAGACATGTGTGATGTAGCTTTTACGAATAACAGTGGCGTTATATGCCAAAACCCGAAAGTCACAGCAATTAACTCAGCAATAGAAGTAGATCTTACAGGACAGATCTGCGCAGACTCGATTGGTACAAAAATATACTCGGGTAAACATCTATTTATATCTTTATATCATAAATGTGGAAAAAAGTGTCAGGCATGCCATGTATACTATTATATTTTGCCTGTAAACAAGGTAGTCTGTAAGTATCTTTCATGGGTATCCGGAAAAGATGGGGAATTCCAGCACGAGGTATAACTAACTGGTTTTATCAGAACTGAGGCTCTGACCTGATTCTGACTAAAACAGTTATACTGAGGGTTGGAATTTCCTTTCCTAAACTGGATAACCGTGATTGATAATTGAATGTTGTTAAACGGCTCATCAACACAGTATAGGTTATTTAGAGCCGCCCTAGAGAGAGGGGAAGGATACATTGGAATCCGGGAACCTGCCCTACTCTTATTA
Source organism: Cyrtodaria siliqua (assembly GCA_037043455.1). NCBI lineage: Eukaryota > Metazoa > Mollusca > Bivalvia > Adapedonta > Hiatellidae > Cyrtodaria > Cyrtodaria siliqua. Next base: position 188,531 of record JAWPHD010001796.1, on the reverse strand, counting down.
TCGAATAGATTCATCTGGTTCTTTAACGCGCTCAGAGGATAGACCGATACACGGGACCGCCCGGTTTACGTCCCCATCTGACGGACGAGGCTAAGGGAAAGTGTCTTGCGAAGAACACACCGTAGGAACTCAGTGGCACCACGGAGGATTGAACCCGGGGCCTCTGGTTACAAATCCGCGGCGCTACCGACTGCGCCACGCCAGCCCTCCCCATGATTGATTCTTTTTCTTGCATATCATTGACATTTTGTGCGTTGATGCTGCCAATTACTATGTTTTGCAAGTTTTTTACGCAGTGATGTCACGTCATTGTTGATGCGCGTGACTTTTATTTTCCCCATGTGTAAGTTCAGGCTTTCCATCACCCATATAAAATGCAGATGACCTTATCCAGTATTCAAGAAAAGTTAGTCTCCATTGGTGGCCTCTTGATTGTAAAGTTCAACTTGGTTTATATGATGTCTGTCCGATTTTATCCAACACATCATAACCTGAATACTATTAAATGGATTGATTTGATATTAGCACAGTTGTTACATATGATCATTAGCTATCCAACAATACCAATGTTTTCATGACCTTGAACTTCAGTTTTCTTTAGATGGGACTATCGTGTCATGGCGTTGTCCATTTGTCCATATTTCGTCTGTCCGTTACTTGTAGCTGTCAGACAGTGATTGTGCAAATAACTTCCAAAGTATTAGGTCTACAACAATGACATGTTGTACATATCCAATGAATACATCAGAAAAAGGCTCATAACTCTCTAATCATATTTTTGAATTATTTTCTTTTTACCGGTAATTTAAATCTTGTCTTTTCTTTCTAAGTTATCAGTGCTATGGCTTTGAAACTTGAAAAAAATACCCTTTTTTTATTACAAAATCAAAAGGGTCAATAACTTTTAATTAAATTTGAGTTATATCCCTTAGAAAAGGGTTTTACCTGAAAATTAATCCCAATTTCAAAGTTAGGAATGGTAAATCACTGAAACTTAAAACTAATTTTCTTCCATATTAACAAAACATACAGGCCCATAGCTATACATTTTCTTCACTAATTTAGCTTTACTAGGCTAGCGCTAGGATTTTAAACCCTTTAGCCAAATCTGGCTAAAGCCTTAAAAATTCCTTTAGCCAGATTAGATGTCTTTAGCCAGGTTTTTGCTGAGGACACAAGCTAGTTGATGGACAGCGAGAGGCGGAACAGTGGGTGGCATCTATCGCACACACGACAATTTGACAGTGGTTTTCCATAAACACTGCGATAATTTGTTATTGCTAGAAATTGATTGTCCGTAATTAGCTAACAACACCCAGCTGGATATTGGCTTATAAACAGTTAAAGACTTTGTGTATTAAAATTCGGGATTTTCCGAGATTTTTTAGACAAAATTGGTCGGAAAATTGGATTCACCAGACATCGGCAGGAAAATTGGTGCCGATGTCTGGCGAATCCAAATTTCAGACCGATTTTGTCTAAAAAATCTCGGAAAATCCCGAATTTCTATGTATTTCTTACGATTTTCATTCGCCAGTTTGGGTTACTTTTCGCCTATGGCGATTTGGTGAATGGTGAATGGTTAATGCGAGTCTAGCTTTATTAAAGGAATCCTAACTTAACCCTTTCAGCGCCACAGGCGACTCAAGTTGACATCTTGGCAGAGCGCCATAGGCGACTCCAGTCGACATCGAATAGTGTGGTTGGAACGCAATTATTTTAATAGTGTAAATATTACTGCCACACCGTCTGGGGATTTTCCAATATCAGAACAAGGTTTATGAATGAAAATACACAAACTTTTCCCCCAAAATTGCACAGTATGTTGCTGAAAATGTTGCATAGTTTCGGACAGAAAAATCTGGATCTTCGATTTCAAAATGGCGTCCGCTCGAGGAAGGAGAAAGTATACGATATATGGATATATATTTAGAACTGCGATGTGCCAAAGTGACTTAGACGTGTAGAATTGATATTTGTGAACTTTAACTTAAATAATTACACATCATCTTTATTTTATATTGATAAGGACTTCAGTAAGAACACAAAATCAATTTTGGAAAAAAAATGTAATTACATAACATTTGGTTACACTTGACAAGTATAATAATTATTTGTTGTTCTTTTACCATTACAATATTATAAAATCTATTATCACTGAAAATTTCAAGTTGATATCTTTATTTTTTCTCAAGTTATAGCGATTTCAACAACCACTCTATTTACTTTTGGAAATTACCAAAATTAATTTGGCGCTGGGAGAAAATTTCAAAAATTTATTTGGCGCCGAAAGGGTTAAACAGTATATAATGCATTGATGACAATGGCAAACCAATAATTGCTCCCATCTGATAGATTGTAACATCGAACCCTTATGGTCTGTTTCCGAGTTTGGGGGACAGATAGATGTTAACATTTAACCCTGATGTTCTGTTTCAGGGTTTGGGGGACAGATAGATTTTATGCGAGGAGCGGCAATATGTCTGGATGGCAGAGGCAAACCAATAGTGGCCATGCCATCTGCCACCAAGAGAGGGGAGACTAAAATTGTACCCACACTTAAAAAAGGTATGTATAAAAAAAATATTCTTATGACTCATATCATGAGATCAGCACTAAAGGCAAAAAATGCATGCTAAAATGTAATATGTAAATATCACATCCTCTTCAGGGTGCCAATGAATATTATCAACCCGAGAATGTAATGTCGACCGAGGCGAAAGGCGAGGTTGACATTATCATTTCGAGGGTTGATAATATCCACTGGCACCCTCAAGAGGATGTGATATTTATTTTATTATACCGAACAAATACTCCTAATATACTAATATACTCGATAATGAAGAAAAAATTGCTGTTGTTGTTGAAAAAATATATTTTTAGAACTGAGCTTTTGAAAAAGCTGGCGTGATGATATTTTGCGCTATCACCCGCTATGACGTGTTGAGGGCGATAGCGCAAAATACCAACCCGTTAGGGTATGGGGATTTTACATGGGGTGTTTACAGTGAGGTATAATAAAATAAAATGGTTGCCAAAGTTTTCGGAAGTCTTGTAACTTCGAATTACACAATCCAGTTAGTGGAATAGAATAATACTTTGCCAACTATGGTAAATAAATAGTTTAAAACCATACGATTAATTAATCTGAGCTAATGTACTATTACCTACATGTATGTTCCATGAACACTGTGCCTGTGCTTAAAATGGGTAGCGTGCCGGGTCAGATGGTTTATTTATAGTACATGTAAATTCATTTGTCAACAATGTCTAGAGATAGATGATAATTCCAAATGAGTTGTTTCAGTTAATACCTGGGGACATTGTGTGATTTAATGCAAATTCGAGAGTAATTTTATACCCCCGCTTTCACAAAGTATATAGGAATCACGTTGTCCATAATATCACGTCCTGCAACACACTTTTATCTCGTCCTGTCCCATCGCGTAACACATTTTTAGCTCTACTGATCAGAGATCAGCAGAGCTTATGCCGTGGTGCGGCGTCCGGCGTCCGTCCGTCCGTCTGTCCGTCTGTCCGTAAACTTTTATTTGTAGCGACTTCACAGCTGAAACTACTGGATGGATATTCATGAAACTTTACAGAAATGTTGCCCATAAAGTCTAGTTGATCCTAGCAAAAATTCATGTTGATGTGAAATCCAAGATGGCCGCCAAAGCTAAAAATAGAGTTTTAAAATACAAGTTTGTAGCGACTTCTTCTTGAAAACTATAAGTGATATTGATATGGGACTTTTTCTAAAATGATTAGCATGACATGATGTTGATCCTAGTCAAAAATCGTTTTGATTCAACGTTAAACATGGCTGCCAGTGGCCATCTTTGTTTACATAGAGTTATATAGTAAAAACTTGTAGCGACTACTCCTCTGAAACTACTTGGCGGATTGTCATGAAACTTTACAGGAATGTTGCTCTTGATGTCTAATTGATCCTAGAAAAATTTCAGGTCGGCCGGAAATTCAAGATGGCCGTCACAGCTAAAAATAGATTTTTAAAAAATAAGTTTGTAGCGACTACTTCTTGAAAACTATAAGTGATATTGATATGGGACTTTTTCTAAAATGATCAGCATGACATGATGTAGATCCTTGTGGAAAATTATTTTGATTCGACGTTAAACATGGCTGCCAGTGGCCATCTTTGGTTACATAGAGTTATATAGTAAAAACTTGTAGCGACTACTCCTCTGAAACTACTTGACGGATGTTCATGAAACTTCACAGGAATGTTGCTCTTGATGTCTAGTTGATCCTAGAAAAATTTCAGGTCGGCCGGAAATTCAAGATGGCCGCCACAGCTAAAAATAGATTTAAAATAAATAAGTTTGTAGCGACTACTTCTTCAAAACAATAAGAGATATTGATATGGGACTTTTTCTAAAATGATCAGTATGACATGATGTTGGTCCTTGTCGAAAATCGTTTTGATTTGACCTTAAACATGGCTGCTTTGTTTACATAGAGTAATATAATGAAAACTTGTAGCGACTACTTCTTTGAAACTACCTGACGGATTTTCATGAAACTTCACAGGAATGTTGCTCTTAATGTCTTATTGATCTTAGCAAAATTTCAGGTCGGCCGGAAATTCAAGATGGCCGCCACGGTTAAAAATAGATTTTCAAAAAACAAGTCTGTAGCGACTACTTCCTGAAATCAAAATCAATCAGTAGAGCTTCAAGGTCATTGACCTCTTGTTATAACTAGCATTTCTCAAACAGTTCTGAATGGGTTGTTCCCAAAGATCGTACACTCATAACAACTGATGACCTTATGTCCGTCTACATCACACATTGCCTAATTATTACAGAATTATGGCCCTTTATTTGACTTAGAATAAAAAAAAGCGGGGATATTCATCCCCTTCATTGATAGTTCTAGTTTTATACAGTAATTTTTACCCCACACAAAGTGTGTATCATCTACGTTTAGATCGAAAACACATATTGTGGCTTTAACTATCCTTTATACATAGAAGTTTATTGCTTGATTTAATCATAGAAATCAGCATTGTTTAATTTGGACATTGCCATCTCAAGAAACCTACTGGCATTCTTAATTAGAGTAACCAGATTTAGTCTATTATGGAATGTGTAAATTAATATGCATTCTTTATATATATGTACCTACAAAGTACATAAATTTACTTGCACACTATTATAAAAGCTGTAATTGAATATGTGGCAAATAACGTATTAGTTGTAACTCATAATTCATTGTTTATATTATTATTAAACTGCTGTGTTCTATTAACGAGAAATCCTTCACGAGATGGTAGACGTTTCTTTTCACGAACAGCATACTCGACTGAGTGAAAAACAAAACATGCCTACCATCGAGTAAAGGATTTCCTTATAATCGATCCCATCAGTTTTATCTATTTATTACATTTTAAATCAGTTTATACAATGTATGAATTTAACCGAAATTATTGGCGTTATTGAACATTATCAGCAGATGAAGCAACACTATTGACGTCATGAGTCAACGTCACAGTTAGTTACTTTTGTGTTCGGAGCTAGTTATTAATATATAGCGATTATGAATATTCTTTCACTGAGAAATCGCAATCTTTCACCCATAGAAATGTAATTAAGAAGCTTTAATAATTCTTTTTTTTTTCAGGTTCTGGTGTAGTCACCACAAGGGCTCACGTGCATTATGTTATTACAGAATACGGAATTGCTTATTTATTCGGCAAGAGTTTGCGGGAACGTGCTTATGAACTCATTCAAATTGCCCATCCAGATCATAAAGAATACCTAGAGAAGCAAGCTTTTGATAGATTAAAATGTATGCCAGCTCCTTTTAAATAGACCCACTAGTTTTCCTTAGTTGACGTATAGAATCATAGTGTAGTAAAGAAAACCTCCCTTCTCTTAAACAGTCCGCGAGTTTTGGCTAGCTTTAACTAACAATCTTTTGACTATTGAATGAAACCAGTAAACCAAGCCCGGTCAGGACTCATCCTGGCAAATCAACAGATAGGACATTGTTGTCAAACTGTTTTTGAGCTTCCATTCAATGGATACGATCTTTGAATGTTTATGACTGGTACTTGTACAAGATGGAACATATGCAGGGTACTCCAAATAATGAATTGTGTTGTGTTCCTGAGCAGGGTACTCCAAATGATGAATTGTGTTGTGTTCCTGAGCAGGGTACTCCAAATGATTAATTGTGTTGTGTTCCTGAGCAGGGTACTCCAAATGATGAATTGTGTTGTGTTCCTGAGCAGGGTACTCCAAATGATTAATTGTGTTGTGTTCCTGAGCAGGGTACTCCAAATGATTAATTGTGTTGTGTTCCTGAGCAGGGTACTCCAAATGATTAATTGTGTTGTGTTCCTGAGCAGGGTACTCCAAATGATTAATTGTGTTGTGTTCCTGAGCAGGGTACTCCAAATGATGAATTGTGTTGTGTTCCTGAGCAGGGTACTCCAAATGATTAATTGTGTTGTGTTCCTGAGCAGGGTACTCCAAATGATTAATTGTGTTGTGTTCCTGAGCAGGGTACTCCAAATGATGAATTGTGTTGTGTTCCTGAGCAGGGTACACCAACTGATTAATTGTGTTGTGTTCCTGAGCAAGGTACTCCAAATGATTAATTGTGTTGTGTTCCTGAGCAGGGTACTCCAAATGATGAATTGTGTTGTGTTCCTGAGCAGGGTACTCCAAATGATGAATTGTGTTGTGTTCCTGAGCAAGGTACTCCAAATGATTAATTGTGTTGTGTTCCTGAGCAGGGTACTCCAAGTGATTAATTGTGTTGTGTTCCTTAGCAGGATACTCCAAGTGATTAATTTTGTTGTGTTCCTGAGCAAGACACTTTATCTGCAATTGCTTAGTACTGATTCTACCCAGGAAAAATTTGAGAGCGATTAAAATAAGTTCAGAGAGCTTTCATTACAATCAATGTAAAGTAAATATGTTTAGACTAACTGATGAATCATTTCTGGAAAGATCAAGGATGGTCAATGTAATTTTTTCAGTGGAGAAACTCTAAGAGTTGTATTATTGTGTTCGACTTGAGAAAGGACAGTTTTGAAGTAAACAATGGGTATAAATGAGATAGGAGCTAATTTTGGCGGTAGTAGGAAAGTGAGTGTTTTTTTATAAAAAACAAACAAACACACGCTTTAAACCATTATTAAAATTAGAGACATATATGAATAGTGGCAATAAAATAATATTTATATCTATCTTTACCTTTTAAAACACTCTGAGAATATATGTAAAAATCAAGGGGGAAAAAGTTAAAACTATAAATGTTTGATAATTAGCCTATCCTCATTGCTTAAAATAAAGCACTTTCCATTGGCAGGCTGCTTATAGGAACTGTGCCCTACTCTTACTGTCAAATAGATTACTGTGGTTCTAACTTGCTAGGATGATAGACTCCAGTTTCACATCCGACGGACAAGGCTATGGAAATAAGTGATTTGCCCATGGATATACCGACCAAACTGACGCCAATGAGGATCGAACATATTATCTTCGGATTCAAAGTCTGAAGAGCTAACCACTGAGTCACACCGACAAACTTATTGGATAATGTTCAAATATCGGTGAAGGAACCCTGTTCTGTTAATTGAGAATTATTTATAACAGCATATTTTGGTCTTGGAACACGACTTTCCTTTCAGGCTGATTTACCCTCTTTGGTTAGCTGACCGTCGACTTCTAGCAGTCCCTAATACAACAACAAAAGGAAAAACTATAAATCACCAGCTTTATTCAAAAACTTCCCCTGTTGGTCAAGCCCCATTGGAATCTTTTATTGTATATTATAATCATCAATCTATCTGTCAATAATCTTTGCCAATAATCCTAATCCTCTGCTGGGAACCTAAGGATGGCATGTCCACAAAAAAAGTTAATAAGCCTAAATACCATGATAAAAGTAAAAAGTAATTCATCATGCACATGTGTACTTTTCTGCCTGATAAAGGAGTGATCTAATAAATTTTGTTTTATAAGGCTTTGAATGATAAAGTGTATGCATGCAGAATACCTTGGCATTTACATAACTATTTGACGTCATGAAGAGAAATACAATATGGCATCGTCCAAGACAAGCGTAACATTCTGTTTAATAGATAAAACCAGTAAACCAAACTGGAAATGTGGAACATCTGCATGATAAATAGAAAAGTATGTCTGACAGTACATTTGATTAAGCAAGTTTATTAGATGAGGCATAGAAAACAAAGAATGGTGAGGCTCTGTTTAGTATCTCTGCCTTTGGAAATATTAATGAAAATGACAAGCTTACTGACAAAATGCCGTAATATTCAGTCATATCAAACAAGTAATGGCAGAGTGTAATATGATGCACAGTCTGTATTCGGAGACCACCAAACATGCTAAAGGGAGGATCAAAAAAGGTTACTTAATAAAACAGGTGGCCTCTTAATTCAGGTCACTATCAGTTGCATTTTAATTTATAACAAAACATTCAGAAACTGAAAATGTGTTCTCCTCTGAAAGCAGATGGTCTCTTAAATGAGAGTCTCCTGGGCAGGTTTGACTGTGGTCTACTGGGCAGGTTTGACTGTATTACTTTTTGATGAATATTAACACAAATACAGAGCAATTGTTCGTTACATCTCTGGGAAATTAAAATTGACAGCATTACAGTCATTTATCAGTCGAGCCCTGCAAAATATTACAAGACGTATATTTTGGTAAAGGGGGTACATCCGTTTTGTTGTGGGGGTCAAAGGGTACAATATAAATTGACACATAATGATATTTTCTTTTTTAAAAGGCCAAAACATATTGAATGAGCCTAAAATTATTCCTTATTTACAAGTAAACCTTTCTGCACAGGAAGTATTTAATGTTGAAAATATGCGGTATTGTTTATGTGCTATTCAAAGCGATGTTGCATTTCAACGACAAATTACAGTTATTATAAAAAGTTTGAAGCAGCGCAGCTCTGTATGATTTTGAGAAATGGGCATAAACTGTAAGCTGTAGGAATTGTGTTCATTTTTCTCAAATCCATGTCACATAAGAAATAAAACATTTCTAGCAGAATTATATTGTATGATGAAAACCTGTTGTTTGAGACTCGAAAATCATTGAACCCTGGGTACAATTTCCCTGGTATCGCTGATCTTCGTGTCTTGAAAACCCGGTATTGATTTGGTATAATAATAACCTGCTAGGATTATTTTATTTCTTGAATATAATTATAACAATGCAACTTGGCAGAAACATTACCGTAATTCTAATTTGAGGGTATCTTAGAAAAGTTGAAATGATACATGTAAATGTAATAATATGTAGCTTATTACATCATACTGTTTAAAGTTTTACAACAGATATATATCGTTTCTAAACCTACTGATGACGAGGTGTATATATAACTTACATATTTTGAGAATCCAAACTCAGACAAACCAAACCCCAGAACTGGAGCTTTATCAACTCGTAATTTATTTTTACATGTTTATCTGTCATGAGTATTTTAACACCCCATGAATAAACCTATACTTTTAATCGTCACATATACTTTATTATATGACCTGAACACCTGGATAGTCTTTTGACAACCAGTTTGTAATGTAACTTTGCTGTTATTTGGTGGGTTAGTTTCTTTAAATCATCATCATCACTCGAATTAAGTGTTTTACATCGTCTTAATATTGCATGTTTGGTAGTTGTGTGTTTATTGTTTAAGAAATTTAAGTCTTGAAATATCACTGTCTTGTGCTTTGTATGCGGTATTTGTTTATATTTTGTAATAAAATGGCATATTTTGATAGGTGAATGTGTTAGCTGTAATTAAATTAATAATAAAGATAACATTTAAACATGGGTACCAACATTTAAAAGGACACATGGCAAGCTTGCTTCATTCTCTCCCAAAATAGTTTTGATAGCACCCATCTTGTCATGCTGTTGTAGTAAAAGTTAAACCCAATATAGTTTCTATATTTCTGTAGGTTAAAAGCTCTTGAGCTTATGTTATTTGTTGTATTATCATGCCGTCAAAATAAAACTTCTGTATCTTGTTGTATCTTGTATCTATAAACAATATATTTATTTTCAAAATAAAAGAGTTACAGAAAGGGAAATGACTCTAGCCAAAGTCTACATTATTTAGAGGGAATATGGTATTACAGCCTCACAATCTTCATACCTGTCAAGTCTCACACATTGGGCGTGAGACACGCACATTTTTATGTCGAATCACGCTCACGCATACATTTTACGTTCTCACGCATTCTGAAATTATTTATATCCATGACAAAATTTAATATATTTTATACCAAAAATCGATAAAACTTTAGTAGGCATATAGTTAACCACTTCTGTATATTGTGTGACAAATTAATTCAGTTACAATGTATGGTCATATGAACAAATACTTCTGATATATCCAAAATTCCTGTAATTCAAACACAGACCGACTCGGACGTTAGCGGGCTTCACCCCACTGACCCCATAACCAAGTGGCAATCGCCCTTGACTCCCATCTCACTGGGTCTTGACAGCTATGTTATTGAGAGTTCTGAAGTACTTGGTCAAGGGTGAAAGAATTATCAAAATCAGATGACAAACGAAGATAATGATCATTTGAAGGTTCTTTTGAAACAAATTTGGAGCCGCCATTTTGAGAACTACGACATCACAGTTCTAAATTATCATATATAAAATATTTATAAATATGTAAATTAACTGATTTATAGAAGGAAAATAACAGCAAAGGTATAAAAAATAATAAGTATCTTACATGTAATAATGCATTTTATGATCATTGAAGGATTTTGCATTGATTTGTAGTGACTTTCTTTGCTTTAAATGATGTTTACCAATATGCCATATGTGGTAATTTAGAACTATGACATCATAGTTCTCAAAATGGTGGCTCCCATATCCATTTTAGAACAACTTTCAAATGGTCATATCTTCCTTGTTTATTATCCTATTTTGATAATTCTTACACCGTTTTCCATGTTTTTCAGAACTTCCAATAATAAAGAGTGTTTGGCTGTGAGGCTACATTTCCTTTACGTTTTACATGTTTTATTCTGATTTCAGTAAAGCACATTCTATATATGAAATATCTAAATAATAACTGAGGTAGTTTTACTTTAATTTAAGAGAAAAATTATTTTGCAGTGTTAAAACGAGCTTGATGTCATGTTTTCTCATATTTTTAAACAAATAACAATTTTTATAAACAAAAGAAGTCAATTTTGGTAGATGTTTATTTGTTTGTCTTATATATGAACGTTTAAATCTAACCTCAAGAGTGCCATGTGTCCATTAAAATCATGATTAAAATTAAAGTTTGTTTTCATGTTCTGCCATTGTTACGCAAGGTTCGTATAATTTCTGCGGTACACGTTAATTAACAATAATTATACAGGTTGTGTGATATTTGATACAGATCACTACTAGCAGTGTGAGATACTAGTATACATGTATATTCATGTGAGGAATGGCCATTACAATGTTGTGTTCAAACTGCTTAGCCCCGTGTGATTGGCGGGGGCCCTGTTTGGTCACGGGGCAAAGAATACGGCCACTGCAGATCCCTTTGGAGGGGTAGGCAGAGGGGTAGAATCCCCCCAAATTCATGTTCATTTTATCATTTTTTGTTCATGTTCATTAAAGGTCTTCATCATGATCCCTGCATTGTTTCAGGTGCTATCTCGCTCGCATCAAAAGAGCAGTGGCAGAAAAACAATAACGTGGCTCCAGCGTAAATGGAGTTTCTACGATAGAATTTGCAGCAACTCTGCAGTTCAGGGTGAGAAGGTTCTAGGCCCATTTTCCATATGTTATCTCGATGTACATGGAAGATGAGCCTGGCATGTTCATGCCTTTTAGGCGCCATATAACCTTTTCATGTGTTGGTGCGCCTTAAAACCCCAGTTCAATTCAATTCAATTCAAACTGCTTAAGCGTTTATGAATGGTATAGCTATAATGTGTCCGATCTTGGAGGACGAGATGAACCAAGGACTCCTTGCACCACCTGCTGATGACATTTAATTTTTAGCTGGACTGATCAGAGATCAGCAGAGCTTATGCCGTGGTGTGGCGTCCGTCGTCCATCCGTCCAACTGTCCGTCTGTCTGTCTGTCCATAAACTTTTATTTGTAGCGACTACTCCTCTGAAACTACTGGATGGATATTCATGAAACTTTACAGAAATGTTGCCCATGAAGTCTAGTTGATCCTAGCAAAAATTCATGTTGATGTGAAATCCAAGATGGCCACCAAAGCTATAAATAGATTTTTAAAATACAAGTTTGTAGCGACTACTTCTTGAAAACTATAAGTGATATTGATATGGACTTTTTCTAAAATGATCAGCATGACATGATGTTGGTCCTTGTCAAAAATCGTTTTGATTCGACATTAAACATGGCTGCCAGTGGCCATCGTTGTTTACATAGAGTTATATAGTAAAAACTTGTAGCGACTACTCCTCTGAAACTACTTTGCGGATTTTCATGAAACTTTACAGGAATGTTGCTCTTGATGTTTAATTGATCCTAGCAAAATTTCAGGTCGGCCAGAAATTCAAGGTGGCCACCACAGCTAAAAATAGATTTTTTAAAATAAGTTTGTAGCGACTACTTCTTGAAAACTATAAGTGATATTAATATGGAACTTTTTCTTAAATGATCAGCATGACATGATGTTGATCCTAGTCAAACATTATTTTGAGTCTACGTTAAACATGGCTGCCAGTGGCCATTTTTGTTTACATAGAGCTATATAGTAAACCCTTATAGCGACTACTCCTCTGAAACTACCTGACGGATGTTCATGAAACTTCACAGGAATAATGCTGTTGATGTCTAGTTGGTCCTAGAAAAATTTCAGGCTGTCCGGAAATTCAAGATGGCCACCACGTCTAAAAATAGATTTAAAAAAAATAAATATGTAGCGACTACTTCTTGAAAACTGTAAGTGATATTGATATGGGACTTTCCTTAAATGATCAGCATGACATGATGTTGATCCTTGTCGAAATTTATTTCGATGCGACTTTAAACATGGCCGCTAGTGGCCATTTTTGTTTACATAGAGTTTGTATAGTAAACATTTGTAGCGACTACTCCTCTGAAACTACTTGGCGGATTTTCATGAAACTTCGCAGGAATGTTGCTCTTGATGTCTAGTTGATCCTAGCAAAATTTCAGGTCGGCCGGAAATTCAAGAGGCCTCCACGGCTAAACATAGATTTTTAAAAACACGTTTGTAGCGACTACTTCTTGAAAACTGTAAGTGATATTGATATGGGACTTTTTCTGAAATGATCAGCATGAGATGTTGATCCTTTTCAAAAATTATTTTGATTCGACATTAAACATGGCTGCCAGTGGCCATCTTTGTTTACCTAGTTATATAGTAAAAAGTTCAACTTGTAGCGACTACTCCTCCGAAACTACTTGACAGATTTTTATGAAACTTCACAGGAATGCTGATCTAGCTATCAAAATCTATCAGTAGAGCTTCAAGGTCATTGACCTCTTGTTATGTTTTACTCTGTACACTAATATTACATTTGTATCTTATATGTTATAGTTATCTCTTTTTTTCGCTATATCAGCCAATTAAAACTTGCATGTTAATTCAGCATAGAATATATGTATGTGAAATTAAATACTTTAAAAGTGGTTGTTTTTTGGTGCAGTAAGTATATGCATACATATTTTATGTTTAATTAAAGGGTAGACACATTTTTACAATGTCATATTTGTTTTTTATAATTTTATATAGGTCTTTTGGGTGTTTTTACGCAAAAATCAATATCTCTTTTATAAAACAAAATGCCCCGTGTGGTTACGGGGCAAAGAATAGGGCCACTGCAGATCCCTTTGGAGGGGTAGGCAGAGGGGTAAAAAAAACAAATTCATGTTCATTTTATCATTTTTTGTTCATGCTCATTAAAGGTCTTCATCATGATCCCTGCATTGTTTCAGGTGCCCATCTCACTCAAATCACTAGATCAGTGGCAGAAAAACAATAAACATCGCTCCAGCATAAATGGAGTGTCTACCTTAGAATTTGCAGCAACTCTGCAGTTCTGCAGGTGATAAGGTTCTAGGCCCATTCTCCATATTCTATCTCGATGTACATGGAGGATGAGCCTGGCATGTTCATTCCTGTTAGGCGCCATATAACCTTTCATGTGTTGGTACGCCTTAAAACCCCAATTCAATAAAACAAAACCTAAGGCATTCATTTTCACCTGTGAGTTTGTGCTCTTTCAGAGTTTATGTTTTTTTTTATCTGGACATGACTATGAATCACTAAATATTGACAACAGTAAAGGACAGGAAATATCATATGATTGCGTATATAAGGACTATTGGTCGGCCATCTTTAAAACAAATAGAATAGACATGCTAGAATTACTCATCTGCACAGAAATACAATTGTTCACATGTAAACTGTTCACTGCCACCATGTGTAATTAACAAAGCGAAAAACTCAAAGAAACTGTTCATTGCTATCTTTCCATGTGCATTTATGAAAACCATTTAAGAGTCACTGCCATTCCGGCAGCGAATAAATACTTATATGGCAGAAAGTGTGCCGTTTATATCAGAAAAGTTTGATACAATTTACTCAATGTTCTTTTAGTTTTTATGTGGAACAAATTGGTCCATGGCTTGCAAGAGCAGACGAGACATCATTTCTAAAGTAAGCCATTTTATCACATCATCCACATTTCGAAGTACACCTTTGTTAAAATGCAAACTCAAAATGTTGTTTAATGATAAGCAGGTTTAAAAGCCAAAATGAAAATAGATTAATAAATCGAAACTGTAGTTTTAATGCTTATTGCTGTACATCCCTTTCAGATATCAGCTGGTAAAACATGAGTATTTTATTGTCTTGCCGAAAGATTTTGATTGAATTTTGAGCAGTGCCCTTAAAATAGACATGCATTTAGGATTGTTCCAGAGCCCGTCTTCTAAAAAGGGTCATCCACAGGAATAATTTAAGGAGTAGCGGCATTTTAAACTCGGGCTTGGTAATGGGAGAGGGGTATTCATGTGGTCACAAAAATAAATTAATAAAGGATTTTTATGCTCCCCAAAGGGCGAGCATATAGTTGCCACTTTGTCCGTTCATCCGTGTGTCTGTCACACTTCTTGTCCGGAGCATATCTTCAAAACTACTGATGGGACTGCAATGAGAGGAAGTGCAGAGTGCATATTGTCCTTTGTAATGTTATACTTAGAATTTTTGTCCAGTGCATATCTTCAAAACTACTAATAGAGGGCAATGAATGGAAGTGCAGAGTGCAAGAACTGTAACTCTGTCGTCATTCTAATTAGAGTTATTACCCTTTGTAATTTTATACTAAGAATTTGAGAGGAAGTGCAGAGTGCAAGAACCGTAACTCTGTCATCATTCAAATAAAAGTTATTGCCTTTTGTAATTTTATACTTAGATTTTTTTATCTGGAGCATGAACTACTAATGAAACTGCAAATTGAAAAGTGCTGGGTGATACAAGGCCATATGTTAAGTTGAGGATACATTTCAGGGAGCATCCATCGGTTGTTTTGATGGAAATTCAGATATGATGTCATTTTCAGTTGGTTTGTATACTTTAGAGAATAAATGTCTCTTTTTTTTTTTAAAAGATTGTTGCTTTTTACAGTTTGTAATTGGATCATGATCAATTTTTAAAAAGTTAAGGGATAGTGGCAAGAATTTAATAAAACAGAATTAAGGAGTAGTGGCAAGCACCTGTTTGAAATTAAGGAGTAGTGGTGCCAGTATGCCTTAATGGCTTAGGGAGGACCCTGATAAGTAAATGCTTAAGCCATATTTTGGAGTTTATTTTTGTTTTGAGTTGTTTAAATATTATTTTGGACCTTGCTGTCGAGATATTATTACCAAGAGATTATTGTTTTGACTGATATAATTTACATTTGATATATTATAATCTACAATACAGTATAACATATGTTTAGTACAATAAATTGGAAAAAAAAGTATTGTATTTGTTTATTTATATCCATACATAGCTTTGAGCCTTGCATCAGTGTGTTTTTTATGCTCCCCGAAATTTTTGGAGGACCATATAGTCGCCGCTTTGTCCGTCCATGCAGCTAAAATGGAACAGAGGGCCATTTTCGTAGCCTGTCCAGAAGGAAATGGTCATTTTCCAACAAGGGGCCTGGCCCCCTGTTTTTTGTTCTCAAATGATAGCAAAAAGCCAGAAGATCATAATCCAAACATTTTTAAAAAATAAAATCGGTAGAACGAATGGATGCTCCCCGAAATGTATCCTCAACTTATCATATGGCCTTGTATCACCCAGCAGTATTCAATTTGCAGTTCCATTTGTCGTTTTTGACTTATGCTCCAGACAAGAAATGCAAGTGTAAAATTACAAAGGGCAATAACTCTAATTCGAATGAAGACAGAGTTACGGTTCTTGCATTCTGCATTTCCTCTCATTGCCCTCTATCATTGTGTGACGTTCCATTGCAATACCTCAAGTAGATTTGAAGTTAAGCTCCGGACAAAAATTCTAAGTAGACTATAAAATTACAAAGGGCACGAGTTACGATTCTTGCACTCCGTCATACATCATTGCTCTCTATCATTGTTTGAAGCTTCATTGTTGTCCCGTCAGTAGTTTGAATTTATGCTTCGGACAAAAGTGGGACAGACTGATAGACGGACAAAGCGGCCACTATTTGTTCCCCCAACAATTTTCTGGGAGCCCCCACCATAGGCTGAATAAGTTCATTGGACAACATTTGTTCAAATACTTGGACAAAAATAGAGGGCCTTTTTCTGAAAGAAGGGGACGCTTTCTTTTATTTATGGCCCTTTATTTTTAAAGCTTGGCCCTTTATTTTTATGACCCCTTTAAACATGGCCCTTTGCAAGGAAGAGGAAGCTTCTTGCTCTATTCCGTTTGGCGTCCATCCGTCGTACTTTTTTCTGGAGCATAACACAATTATAGAGGGCAATGACAGGAAGTGCAGAGTGCAAGTACTTCATTTTGTAGTTTTATACTTAGCATTCTTTTTCGGAGCATAACTCAAAAACCACTATTGGGACTGAAATAAAACTTAAGACAATGATAAAAGAAAGTAAGAGGAAGTGCAAAGTGCAAGAACCATAACTCTTTCTTAATTCAATTTAGAGTTATTGACCCTTTGTAATTGTAGTCTTACAATTCTTGTCCGAACTCAAAAAGCACTCATACGAAACTTCACAAAATGATAAAGGGCAATGAGCAAAAAGTGCCGAGATCTACAACCAAGTTTCATTCAAGTTCGAGTTATTGCCTTTCGTAATTTGATACTTGTAATACTTGTCCAGAGATAAGTCATCAATTACTATTGGAACAGCAAATCGAATACTGCTGGGTGATAAGAGGCCATATGATAAGTTGAGGATACATTTCGGGTAGCATCCATCGGTCATACCGATTTTCTTGTAAATCTTAGGGCCACGGTGGCCCAATGGATAGGAAGTACTCTAAATCCTGAGACCACGGGTTTGAACCTCAGTGATGCCACTAGGTTTTTTCTGTGTGTCCTTACGCAAGGCACTTCCAGATGCATAGCTGCACATATGCAGCTGCATACGAACATTTTGACAAGAAAGAAAATTACATTTTTAAGCAATTTTAATGATTTGTTATGCTCCTCGCAATTTTTGGTGAGCATATAGTCGCCGCTTTGTCTGTCCGTCCGTCCTTCCATCCTTCCATCTATCACACTGTTGTCCGAAGCATTACTTAAAAACTACTGATGGGACTATAACGAAACTTCACACACTGATAGAGGGCAACAAGAGGAAGTGCAGAGTGCAAGATCCGTAGCTATGTCATCATTCAAATTAGAGTTATTGCCCTTTGTAGTTTTTTACTTAGAATATTTGTCCAGAGCATAACTTCAAAACTACTGATGGGACTGCAATGAAACTTTATACAATGACTGAGGGCAATGAGAGGAAGTGCAGTGTGAAAGAACCGTAACTCTGTCTTTATTATTATTAGAGGGCAATGAGAGAAAGTGTGCAGAGTGCAAAAACCGTGACTCTGTCATCATTCAAATTAGGTTATTGCCCTTTGTACCGGTAATTTTATACTGGCGGGACTGCAGTGAAACTTCACACAATGAAAGAGGGCAATGATAGAAAGTGCCTAACTCTGACATCATTCACCTTAGAGTTATTGCCCTTTGTAATTTTACACTTGGAATTCTTGCCCGGCGCATAACTTTAAAACTACTGATGTCGGGACTGCAGATTGAAAACTGCTGGGTGATACAAGGCCATATGATAAGTTGAGGATAAATTTCGGGGAGCATCCATCGGTTCTACCGATTTTCTTGTTAGTATTGCAGTCAACCTTGCGTATAACGAAAAATGATCTAGCTAAGCGTCATCCGACAGTCCCGTGTATTGGAGTATAACCTCCGAGCAGTTCACGAACCATAGGCATAATTTATTATTTTCGTTAGTTATGATCAAGTGTTTATCAACTATCCAGTATCGTTTCACTTTAAATCTGCTTGCTTATATTTAAATGTTATTAACCATTTGGAGTTTTTAGGTTTACCACCACTAATTACATGCAAACCTCCGAGGTGTAGTCGAATGTAGTTCCTATAATAACAAGTAATCCCTCGTTTTTTATGGAAATTTTATAAGTATTATAAGTAGGGGCAAACTGCCCATTTCTATTCGATTTTTTAGTATGTATAAGAAGCATATTCATTGGTTTTACTGGATCACTGATGAACATTTTCGAAATTTCGACTCTATGCTTACATTTCATGAGCAATGAAAATAGTCAATCAATGAAAACAGCTGTACCGTTGACTTATTTAGTAAACAAACACGAATTCTTACATGTCTTGTGAGTCCACCTTTTCTGGTTATTTTTCAAGTGGAATATTAGTTTTCTATATGAACATTACACTGCTGCATTATCCATACTTGAGTTGAATTTGCAGCAAATCATTAATATGTGACACTTTAACATTGGTGATTTCGTACTTTTATACGCGCGTGTCTGACGTTGTTCATCCGTCTGTTGGTTAACTTTTACCTGACAACTGATTGTGGCTAATGACTACCACAGTACAAAGTCTACAACAATGAACCGGTGTTCACATCTCAAGCATGACCCGGTGAATACATCTGATGAAGGACCATACCTCTGGTCCATTTCCTTTGTAATTATTCACCTTTGATTTTTTTTTTAATCTGAACAAAATGAAACTGCACATATCTTCAACATGGTAGTATATTAAAAGTCCCATAACTCTTATATGTTCGCTCTAATGATCAAAGATCATCGGAGCTTATGCCTTGGTGAGTCGTCCTTCCGTTCGTCCGTAAACTGTTTTGTAGCGAGTACTCTGAAAGCACTGGAAGGATGTTTATGAAACTTCACAGGAATGTGGCTCTTGATGTTGAGTTGTCTAGTTGATCCTATGAAAAAATGAGGATGACCTGCAATTTAATATAACGCCACAGCTAAAACATAGATTTAAAAATTCAAATTTTTGAGACTACTTCTTAAATACCATAAGTGGTATTGATTTGGTACCTTTATTAAAATGACTGGCATGACTCGTAGTTTGCTCCGAACAAAATTCGTTTTGATTCGTTTTCAAGATCTTTGTTTACATAGAGTTGTATAGAAAAAAACTGTGGCGACTTCTCCTCTGAAACTACTTGATCGATTTTCATGAAACTATAGGAATGTTGCTCTTGATGTCTAATTGGTCCTAAGTAAAAATCAGGTTGGCGAAATTTCAAGATGAACGTCACAGCTAAAAATAGATTTTAAAAATACAATTTTATGGCGACTGCTGCTTAAAAAATATTGATTTGGAAGTTTTACCAAATTGAATGGCATGACATGTAGCTGGTCATAAACAAAATTCAGTTTATTCGATTTTGAATATGGCCGCCAACGGACATCTTTGTTACGTAGAGTTGTAGAAGACCAACAATTGTGGCGACTACTCCTCAAACTACTTGATGTATTTTCATGAAACTTTACAGAAATGTTGCTCTTGATGTCTAGTTTTTCCTAAATAAACATCAGACCGGCCTGAAATGCAAGATGGCCATCACCGCTAAAATAGATTTTAAAGATACAAGTTTGTGGTGACCATGTCTTAATTTGGTACCTTTACCAAAGTGACAGGCATGGCATGTAGTTGGTTCTAAACTTTTGTTTTTTTCTATTTGATGTCAAACATGCCCACCAGCAGCCATCTTTGTTTATATTCGTTTTTCTAGAGCTTGTACTCAAGTTGAGGACTTTAATATTCGTAATTTTTGTATAACTAAAAAGCTACTCCATCAGGATTACCGTTACCATAAACTTCGTAGAACTTTTGCAAAATTTTATTATAGTAACCCTGATCTTCTTTCCAAATATAAATGTAATTTAAGAACTCTTCTACGACAAGGACTATCACAACCTGACTTCTATGGTGACGTGATTTACAAACTTCGTAAGCTTGTTAAAAGGTCTATCAAAATACCTATCATTTTGTAACGCACTGCATACTTGGTGATGGACCCATTTACAGTTCGCCACTATTCTTTCCTCTTTGATTGTACGATGACCGGACAAGATGTGGACCCTAAAAAGACGTCTACCTAAAGCCCAAAAGGACGGTGACGTTTGATGTTTTTCTACAATATTGTCTTGTCAATGGTTTGTTCTCTTGTTGCTCTTCCAAGTCATTGAGTACCTTCTTTGTGGTTTTCTAGGCTATTGATTTTTTGTATTTATATATACACGAGCATCTTTGTATTTTACTTATATTATCTATTAATTCTGCCTTGTTGGTTAGACAATAGTTCATGGCGGGGATTTGTTTATTTACACTCTCCCGTCTTATTGGGTTGATAGTAGGGTAAGTGTGAGGTTACGGTGCACCCTAGAACCTGGTTTAAACCCCAAGCGGACGTTTTTGCCACTGACCGTTCCAAGGCGGTAGCTCTATTGTCAACCCTTGTGTCTTCGTGATGTCTTATTTGGCCTTTTATTAATTTTTATATTTGTTCTTTGTTTCTGTGTGTATTTGTGGTTGACTGTCGTCCTTGAATGCTGCTTTTACTGTTCGATTTTTATATCTTTATATAGGAAAAACTTGTGGCAGCTACTGAATGTTACTCCTATTGTTCCACAATGAGTTTCACGTAATGAAATGTTGAAAATAAAATGTATTTAATCTGACAACTGTAAGGGCTGATTGGACTGCAGAGATGCCTCCACCAAACATGGCCACACACAACTTATTGTTTAATGATTAAAAAGCAAAACCCCTTTCAAATAATGACACACATAATTATACAAAAAAGTTACGATACCATTTCAAGATTAAGCTGTTCAGATCTTCAGGAGAGCGAACGAATTTTTCAAGGGATAGAAAATCGGTAACAGCTGCATAATTAAACTTAATGAATTAAAAAAATATAATTAAAATAATAAATGAAATAATTAATGAATAAGTGAATGCATGGTTGAATGATTGGTCAATTAAGAGAGTGAGCGACAGAACGGGTGGACGGGCAAACGAAAGAATGGGCAAACGAAAGAATGAACAAACGAACGAATTGTTATGCGTTGGAGTTCTAAATTAACCTTTTGTGCTAAAGTAACGTGCGTGTTAATTTCTACGAACTCTCCTGTATGTTGAAACGGGTCCTTACACAAGGTGGCAATGTATTTACCTGGTTATACGGTCTAGCTTTAATCTAATCTTAACCATTAACATGTTACAAGACGGCGATGTTTACATATATTACATTTTCCTCAGGCTGCCTGCCTTATGATTATACCAAAATTACAGTTGTTCAACGCAATGATTCTAAAACACAATATTTTACCATGAGCTTCAAATTGTCTTAAATTGATATTGGTGTCTCAGCCTCACATGTTGGAATGGACACTAGCCTGAGCTATCACTTGATAACTATCAGGTTCGAACTTATGTTCAACCACTTTGAACACTTTGTATTAACCGACAATGGTTCAACTATCAGCATCAAACTTTGAGCTGTACCTGTTTTGACATTTCCTTTGGTCAACCTGTAGTTCGAAAGTATGTTCTACAACTCGTCTGTTGAACTGCAGTACGTTCAACTATACTCACAAACTCCGCAATACTCTGTCTTGTATCTCAACCCTTCTTCTTTCAAGCAAAGAATATGTGAACACTCTGTGTGTGTGTAATAAACATGTGAAGACCAAAATACACCAATATGCTGGTGAAATCCTACTGAATGTAAATTGACCTCCGCAATTAAGCTTCTTAGGGTTTCCAGGCAAGGAGACAGAGAAAAATACCAAAGATATCTTATTGAAATTCTTCGGTTTATGTATAAACCGAGTTTCTCGCGCATTTTTTTATATTTGTTTTATGAATCTTCAATACATACAATAAAATTCAAGTGATGTAAATAGTCACCTGGACGGCACTCTTATAGATACATAACTGAAGAATATGACTTAGTATATTAACCTCACTGAATTATAAATCAATGCACTGTTCATTAACACTTTGCATGTTCATAACTCATTGTTCGATGTTCACTGTTGGAGTATGAAAGGCGGAGGAGAAACGTCTTAGCAGTGAGTTCTTAATATAATATTCATTTTAAACAACTTATATTTAACACAATGAAGAACCTAAAAGAATGCCGTTTACAATCTGATTAAGTAATTTTGTTGAGAACTTGTAACTTTGAAAAAGGGATAATTACTTGAAATGTATGCGTCACTTTTTGTAATATACATGTTACCATAAAAAAATATTGTAACTGAAATTATTAATATCTTTGGAAAGAATTTACAGTACATTTTTACATGTGGGATTGCCTTATACTGGACACATTAAAACATGCTGCACGACAATCACACCTGTGAGAAGGTGTGAGAAGGCGCCATATAGTAATATATATTATATATGTAAATAAACTTCGAAAAACTTTTACCATATATTATTATCGTAACCCTGATCTACGTTTAAAATATAAAAGTAATTTAAGAACTTTTCTGCGACAACTATCACAACTTGAAGTGATATGGTGATGTGATTTACAAACTTCGTCACAGGATCCTTGGTCATAATCACTTTCATACAACCTTTATTAAATAAACTTGTTAAAAAGCTTATCAAAAGAGGTTACGACCCTATCATTTTGCAACGTACTGCATGTTTAGTGATTGACCCATTTACAGTTCGGCACTATGCTTTCCTCTTTGATTGTGCGATGGCCGGACATATTGTGGACCCTATGATGATGACGTCTACCTAAATCCTTAGACGACGGTAGCGTTTGATATTTGTCTTTCATCTTGTCTTGTCGTACCCTTAACGGTTTGTTCTCTTGTTGCTCTGACTTCTGCCAAGTCATTCTGTAGTTACTTCGTGGCTTTCTACGCTTTTGTTTTTTATATTATTTATACATGATCATTTATATGTTTTACTTATATTGCCTATTAACGCTGCCTTGTTTGTTAGAGATTATAACCTGGCGGGGATATCTTTATTTACACTGTCCCGTTTACTGGGATGATAGTACGGTAAGAGTGAGGTTTGGTGCACCCTAGAACCTGGTTTAAACCCTCCAGCGGCCGATTTTGCCACTGACCGTTCCATGACGGTAGCCCTGTTGTCAACCCTTGTGTGTTTGTGATGTCTTATCTTGCATTTTATACATCTTTATATATAATTGTTCTTTGTTTCTTTGTGTGTTTGTGGTTGACTGTCGTCTTTTCCTGTTCGATTTTTATATCTACTAACAAAGTAATATACTATGAATGTATAATGAGACAAGAAATCCGCGGATTCAAATGTTTCACCTAACGGGGACGGGACTTAAAAATAAAAGATAAACGTTGCTTAAATGAAAGCTTGTAAACATTTTGATAACTAAAAGCAATGTAGTTTACAGTTTGCTGATATGACACGTAATGCATTTGTTTAAATACAAAATGCCATTCTATAAAAAAATAATAAAAAAATAAAAAATCATCCGCCCCAACAGGTAGGTCAAGGACATAGATGGAATCCATGCGTCCAAAAAGATGCACTACCCAAGATACAACTATGTCAAAATAGAATGTTTTGTCTTCCAAAGATTAAGTCATAAACTAGGTTTAAAACATTTAGTGCATATATTCATAGTTCATGAAAAAGTATATAGTTCATGAAAAAGTGATGTAAATGTAACAATTAAAGTTATCTGCCCTTTGCTTGGAGGGTGAAGGTCACATTCACATTTATTTTTTAACACGTTTGATATACTACCCAAGAAACCAATATAAGCGAAGTTTGAAAGGTCTAATGCATAAAGTATGTGAGAAAGTGATCTGAATGCAAATGTTGAAGTTAAAAATTATTAAGTTATCTGTCCCTTGCTTGGAGGGTCAAGGTCACATCCACATTTGCTTTGTCACGTTGCAATGTACCACTTAAGATACAACTATAAGCCAAGTTTGAAAGGTCTAGTGCATACACTTTGTGAAAAACTGACCTAAACGCGAAAGCGGAAGGTAAACATTATAAGGTTATCTGCCCTTTGGTTGAAGGGTGAAGGTCACATCCACATGTGCTTAGTCACGTTGCGATGTACCACCCAAAATACAACTATAAGCAAAGTTTGAAAGGTCCAGTGCATACTGTCTGTGAGAAAATGACCTAAAACTACAGGTAGGTCTCTCTGGGACCAAGTGGGTGGGGTAGCGGTATTAAATTAGAATGTGAATGTGATTGTCGACAATGGTCGATGCCGATTTTGTGATTATGTCGTCGTTAGATGGTTTTAGAGGATTGGTGAAATTTATTAAAAACAAAATGATTACAAACGTGGTGTGTACTGCAGATCCTCACTGCAATATAGATTTGAGACAATTCATATCGAAATGTAGCAATATCATGTACAATCCAAGTAAATTCTCGGCAGCTATGTGGAATCACGCACAGATTGGAGGCCATTGTATGCTGTTTACCTATGGAAAAATCATGGTAAATGGAACAGTGACGTCCGTGAAAGAAGCTAAACTACGGGTAAGAAAATATGCCAGACTAGTTCAAAGAATGGGATGGAACGTCAAGTTAAAAACTATCGAGATATCTATCATTTCCGCCTATTTCAAGTTGGAAGGAAGACCTTCTGTAATCCGGATTATGGAACGTATGAACCAGAGAGATTTCCAGCGGCTATGTTTTCAAAAGGCAATTTATATTTTACATGCTTTCACACGGGAGCTGCTGTGCTGATGACTGGACTGAAGACAGAATCGCAACTGTACACAACTTTGATAGAATTAAAATTATGGTAAAGTAGGCTAAGGGTAACAACCTTCATCCTTGGCGTATTCCGCTGAGTGGGGGCAAATCAAATTATTTCGATATTTGTATCGTTGTTGTTGTAACATGCTAACCACCGCTCTTACATACTGCTGTATTGAAAATGTGGCTTTCGCTAAAAAAAAACTCATTTTTTAAAAGACAGTAACATGCCAGGTGAATTTTATTGACAGGAAACACAAGACAAAATGAAAATACAGTTCATTCCGGATTATTGCGTTCGTCATCATCATCTTCATCTTTGTCATCTCCGTCCGTGCTATTCGCTTCATCATCGTGCAGTATGCCTTTAATATATATTTATTATTTTTTCTCAAAGCCGATATTATGGCGCTACTCGCATTAAACCCTTTTCCCATGAATGCATACACATCTGACATGACGTCTTTGTGAACCGAGCCTGTCTCAGCTGAATAATGTATTTGATCACTTGATCTTAGAATCTCATAACGGCTTTTATTTGTTCGTCCTCTAATTTTACGTTAGCATTTTCCCTCGCTTCCTCTAAAGACATTCCTTGTGTTCGGTATTTGTTGACCTTTCGGTTCCATTCCGATTCGTGTCTATCTTTCGCACGCTCCATTAAACTTGTTCCTCATTTTCTCTATCGCCTTCTTCATCATTTTCATTGTCATCAGTCAACCGTTTTTTTCTCGATGACACGCCATTTTCATTAGTATCATCTTCGTCAGGTTCTCGTTTTCGTTTTAATCCGTTGGCGTCTTTGTCCGGACACCATCTTTTTATGTGTCTCTGTAAATCGTGAGTGTTTTCGAACATAAGGTCACAGTCGTCACAGAACACCATTTCCTCTTCCTCGCTAGATACATATTGGGCAGAATACTCGTTAGATCGCGTCCTAACGTTTGAAGTCCACTAACAAGTGCGAAAAAGGTCCGCTACTCATGGCCGAGCTAAAATGGCGTATACAATATTGAGGATTTTCAGAATACATCTGTCTAGCCAGGATCATGATTTTCTGCTTGTCGATCGGATTGTTAAATAACACCAAATAGTTACAATTTCTTCTCTGCGTGGGATCTTTACTAAAGTAGAGATTCTGATTTAAAACGATCACTGACAGTTTTCTATGATGGCTTCCTTCCGTAAACAAATCGTTGATGCGGGGTCTTTACTCGCCGTAGACATTAAATCATCCATGATGATTACGTTTCATACACTAGTGTCAATAAATTGAACTGTTTCCAAATCTAACGGTATTCCCTGTATAAATTGTACTGTAGGCCTACCTGTACTTTTGATATCGTACAATGGCTGCCACTGCTTATAAAGCCAAATAATGCGTTGAGGTGGGGGTGGTAATCTTTTCCGATTAGCCTGTAAAATATTCTTCACGAAGTATGTCTTATCGCTAGATGTAGGTCCGCTAAGGATGCACGTGAAGGGATGACTGAATTTATATGTATGTTGAGACATGTTGACATAATTCTGCTGATGTTGTTTCTGCTGCTGCTGCTGCTGCTGCTGCTGCTGATAATGATGATGTTGATGTTCATGCTACTGTCGCTGCTGCTGCAGTTGACACTGCTACTGCTGCTGCTGCTTCTGTTGCTGCTGCTGCTGCTGCTGCTGCTGCTGCTGTTGATACTGCTCCTGTTGCTGCTGCTGCTGCTCATGTGTTCCTGCGCTTATGGAATGTTTATTTCTATTGTGTCTATTCAAATCACCCGGCCAAACGTAAGTGTTAGGACAAAAATTGCACGGATACATGACAATTCGATATTTTCTGTGGTGTTGATTTACTCCCCCTTATAATTTTATAATCTTGCTGATGTTGCTACTAGGGTGGCATTTATATCCTCTAAAATCCAGAGTTCTTCTTATAATGTTTCCTGCTAGGTGGATCTATCTTTCTTTTATATTCTTTTCTCAATTTCGTTTCAATTCGGATTTGGCGAGTTCACCGCCTGGTCCATGGGTGTAGCGAATTTCACGTTGTATTCTGACGATCCGCCCTTTTGACTTCCGTCCACCACATACATTCCTATATAATCTGGTCTTAGTTTACCTTTCGCCATGAGTTTGAAATGGCGTATCAACTTTTCTGTATCCCTTTCCTTTTTTTGGGGGGGGGGGGGGGGGGGGGGGGGGGGGGGGGGGGGGGGGGGGGTATGGTACGATTTTATATCTGTTATTACAGCTACTATATATGAGGTAATGATTCCAAAACTGGATAACATAAGAAAATGACATTTATATAATAAAATCATCAATTGTCAATAGAAACTGCAGCAAAGTATGTTTGTTTATCGAGGCAAGAATCAAATGTTAATTAATTTGTTGTAATATGCATAGTTCTAAAACTATTATCACACCAAAAGTGTCCAAAGTCAGTAACATTCATTCTGACCAAATCAGCGTACTTCCAATATTTAATTTTATTCAAAAACACTTTTGAACTGAAGAAAATGACGTAAATACTTTATTTTCATGTTTTGTAAAGTTTATAGAAGTCCATGTAATATCCTGTACGACAACAGCAGACCGAAACCAGGCGTAAAGTAGACGGATTCCAACTGCCTTTTAAGCGTAATGGTCTTTTTCCGAGCGTCAACGAGCAGGAGACGGAATAATATGACTTTAACTCTCTTGGTAGAGGCGTAAACATGTGAAAATGACGCCTGGTAAGAGGTGTAACTTAGATGACGGGCGTCATTTTGGACTTTAACATTTTACACAGGCGTATTTTACAACTGATTATTTGAGGAAATGGATTTTAAATTGCGTTTTGAGAGAAAATTAAATTTGAAATTGTGTGGGAAATAATATTGGCATGAAACACTTAGGCTTAAACAATGTTCATTTTAATTTATTAATACTGTGTTATCCACCCAAATTGTGTGTGGATCTGGAGAATGTAGTACACATATTTAATTAGAAGTTTAGTTTTAAGTGAAACCTAACACAAAGGAATAATTTTACAGCAATGCACTGTCTGAGATAAGAATAAATTTCACATTTTTGTATACATACAGACCTAAATTCAATACTATTTATAAGCTCATATTACAACCTGACTGGATAACATGAAATGTGTATTGTTTTATATCATTTAGTTACCTAATTGATGTTGATATTCATTTATTAATAAATTGTTGGTGGTACACAAAGTTCATGATGTTTTCTTTAGATAAATGATCGAAAGTAACTCATTTGTATATTACTCCTGCTAGTTTCCGTCTAGTTTAGTTTCCAGCGACGCCCGTCATTTTTGTGTTTTACGTCTGCCTAAATGACGCCCGTAAATGTTTCCAGGCGTAACTCATTTGCATATTATTTCTGCTACTTTCCGTGTTGTTTCTGTCTAGTTGACGACAGGTTTTTCTATTTAATTTAAGTGGTTACCAACTATTTGACACCTGGAATTTTGGTAAAATTACGTCTATTTTCCAGGCGTCGAATTTCGTACAGGATGTCTTGCTTCTGTAAGTAGAAGGGCAGTATTATAAATATCTGTGTCTAGTTTCTGAAAGTAAAAGAGTCTAAATACCTTTTCACTAAGGATGGAAATACTATAACCTATATTTTTTTAAATCTTTAAAATAATTTGATTTAATGGTTCAGCCATTTTGCATTCTATACATTGTCGACTTACAATTTCTATTGATGTACAGAAGGGTCATGTTTTATGTTTGGTAATACGCCTCATTGACAAATAATAATTTACATAGATAACATCACGGCATATTTTCCAGGCAGTATTTCTGACATCTGCATCTATACAAGGTAAGTATAAATTATTAAACGCTTGTTTAAAGCCAGTTGAAAGGAAATTCTTAATTACTTTCACACTAACAAAAGTTTATAACAATCTTTTTGTTTTAGCATTCTTAAAGGAAACATCTGTTGCATAACTTTGTTATAGGCCTTTGAACCATATTCATACACTTGGGGAAACAAACTCGCTATGAGGAATTAATTTACTATCAAAAGAATCATTCTGCTTCCTCAAATTAAGACCTATCAATATTTTGCACAAAAAAAAAATCCAATTGGCTTGGTGATTATTAATACGTTTTTGTAAGTGGGACAAAACCAGGGCTTGACATTTTAAATTATTAAGGCCACCTTTACCAAAAGACAACACTAAAGTATTTATTTTAACAGGTTCAAAGGTTAAATTCCGTATAAATCGGAAACAGGATTTCTGAAATAAATTACAATAATGAATCGGCATTTAACCTGCAGTTACATAATACAATATTTTGTAAACAGCGACAGAATTAAGGAGGGTTGACTTTCCTTTAAAGGACAGTTTTCTTGTTTTCCATAAGTTAAAAAGGATTATGATAATGGACCTTTGGACACGACACATACAGAATTTTAACCATCCCGAAGATGGCAAGCATATGGCGGTGGATGTAGCAATATTTGTACCTTTATTTCATACTCTATATCCAGCGGCGTATGGTCCCAGGATCAATAAAATTGTATGCCCCGAAGAGCGAAATAAATAAAAAGGAATTTAGTTGGGAGCAGCGGTTATGAAGCCTGCATATCACAAGTAACAGCCAAACAGACAACTTATCCTATGAGTGGTTAAACAATACCCAGAGCCTTTTATCGGCCGGAGTAGTGAAACCACCGAATCGAAAATTAAGTAAGAAATTGAAATTGTACCACCGATCACTAAATATAAGTATAGGGCTCAGCGATCTCCAAAGATCGAATGAATAACAGTACTGATTGTATTAATACATTTATTAAATATGTATTCCATATATCATCTTCATTT
This sequence comes from Cyrtodaria siliqua, assembly GCA_037043455.1. Lineage (NCBI taxonomy): Eukaryota > Metazoa > Mollusca > Bivalvia > Adapedonta > Hiatellidae > Cyrtodaria > Cyrtodaria siliqua. The sequence goes on along the minus strand of JAWPHD010001796.1, from coordinate 158,393 downwards.
ATATTATGTCCAAAATAGTAACCTAGAAGTTTTTTGTTTAACCCATGAACAACCAAAAGCATGATCCGATCTATTTTTCCACTTACCTAAGTATGATTAATTTTAGATCCCGTTTTTTTTAAAAAAAGTTCTATCCAATAAAAAAATAATTGAGAATTCTGATGTGGATATACCAATATTGTCATCAGCGTATAAAGGCATTTTGATTTCCAGTTTCTCGCACTATGAGATTCAAAGTGCCGTGGAGACGTGCAGACCGCAACCATTTGCCATGATTTTACTTTAGTTTATAATCACAATCTTAATAAATTTCGAACGGTTTCTTATACCAAACATACTAACAGGTGATTTATAAATAATAATTCCAGCATGCTTCATTTCAACATCTGAATTATTCTATCCTGTTCAAATACTTCTTTAATACATTTAAATGCATAATTATACAAAATATATACCCAGGAAATATATATATAATGCAGTACCTACTGCGAAACATAAAACAAACGTTTTTATCAACATTACATTATTCTGACAATTGCCACCCCCACCTATCCATCCTCCTAAGAAAACACTCATGTTCTTTTTTCTTTTTAATCACAGAATAATGAGTAAGCGATTCTGCCCTCACTGTCTGCTCAAAGAATCTGTTCAGATCCCTTGATCGCCTCTACTTTGAATTTATAACTCTGTAGGAACAATGCCCATCTTATATTTCAATTTTGCGCTTTGCGCTTCTGTATACCTGGGTCATGATCCGTTTCAGGATAAACTCTTTCCCATACAAATTTTTCTGGAACTGCTTCGCCCCAAACACAATCCCTAAACATTCTCTCTCAATAACCGAATAATTCTTCTGTCGTTGTAGCAACCTGGGAAATAGGCCTTCATCGAAATGCTGCACCAACAACTGCTCCATCCCCACTGTCACATATGAATAATATATGGACGTAGGTTTGTTACATTGCTATAGGCCCCTGTTGTAGGTCATACATACATTATAAACAAACACTAGTATAACCGTATAACCCATTTAGTTACGTTATTAAACGTTATTTCAAAGTGCTACGAATATGCGAATTGGTAAAGGGGGAGTCGCCCTTATGTGGCACATTAGACATGATAGATACGTGACCCCTTTAACAATTGACGACGACAGAATAGTAGGCATACAATTACAGATTACACCCCAACAGTTTGTGTTTATTTTTCAAGTGTATTTACCCTGCAGCAATCATCCTATTGAACACTATAGAAATTATGTTGATAAATTATATAACCTGTGGAGTCTTTACTCAGATAATGGTTGTGTGATTTTCACAGGTGACTTTAATGCTAACTGCTTGGGTAGTAAAACTGGTAATAGTAGGGAGCGGTACTTGAAACAATTTTTATTTGACACTAACTTGATCGCTGCGAATAGCTTAGATTTATGCACTGGTGCAAAATCTACCTTTGTATCGTACGATGAAAGCTGTGAATCAATCATTGATTATATTATGCTGCCGTTAGAAAAAATTGACTGCATACATCAGTGCGAAATTGTAGATGACCATTGTTTGAATGTATCGAGGCATAGGCCAATTATATGTAGTATAAATGTACCTGTTTTTGATGTAAATTATTACTCAAATAAAAGTGATTTGTCTTCAACGTATGGTGTCAATTGGCGGAAGGTGATTCCAAGGGATATACAAAGTTATCAGGAAATGCTCAAAAATACACTCGAGCTACACAATCTACAGGGTGCGTACTTAAGCGAATACACTGAAGTTGATCAGGCATACAATATAATCACACATGCAGTAGGTGGGGCATCTGAAAAGTGTTTTCCCAAATCCAAATTTAAACATTTTCTCAAACCATATTGAAACCCGCAGCTAACTGAATTACACAAACTTATGACTGATAGACGCAATGCGTGGCTTATTGACGGTCGTCCAAGGGATAGATCCGTGAATTCATTTGAATCATATAAAGTAGCTAAATTGAAGTTTAGGAAAAAACATAGGTTTCATGTTCAACTATATTTAAGCCAGTTAAATGAAGAAATAGATAAAACGGCAGAAATGAACAAAACTGACTTTTGGAAACTTGTGCGTTCTCGCAGAAAACGATCAAATTCGAAAGCAGGGGCCGAAATTAAATTTAATGGGGTTGTTTATCGAGACATAAATAATATAACTGATCAATGGAAACAGTATTTTACAAAGTTATATACTCCGTGCTCAAACGCAATGTATGATAATGCTTGGAAAAAATCTGTTGATGTTAGAGTAAATAATATTTTAGCATCTACTCACACACATGACGTCATTAACGTAACTCCTGAAGAAGTAAATATGTCCCTGAATGTGTGCAAGCGTGGTAAAGCCTGTGGCCTGGACAATGTTTATTATGAACATTACATATATGGCGGGATAGTAATAAGTAACCTTTTAGCTAATCTATATTCAGCTATGCTACGCCTAAGCTACATTCCTTCTGATATGAATAAAGGGATTATAACAGTATTGCATAAAGGTGGGAGAAAGCGAAAAGATGACCCGGACAATTACAGGGCGATCACCCTTACCCAAACGACTTTGAAAATCTATGAAGACATATTATTACGTCGCTCAAATGCAAAAATGTTATCAAGATTAAGTCCTCTACAAGGGGGCTTTCAGGAGCAACTAGGGTGCATGATGACATCATTTTTATTTAAAGAGTGTATTCTCTACCGTAAAGAAAACAAAAGCAAAGTATTTGTTGGTCTCATGGACGCCCGCCAAGCATTTGATCGTCTCTGGCACAATGGAATGCTCCTTAAATTGTTTGAGACCGAAATAGATGACAACATATTTTTAACGTTTGCTAATATGTATCGTAACATGCAAAGTTGCGTAAAAAACCAAGGCTGTATTTCAGACTGGTTTTATGTAAAACAAGGCACTAGACAAGGTGGCAAAAGTTCCCCAATTATGTACCTTCTCTTCATAGATGGGCTAATCAAAGAGTTAGAAAACAGTGGACTTGGTTTCTGTATGTATAACTTAAATGCAGGATCCCCTACAGTTGCTGATGATATGGTCCTCATATCATTATCTAAAAATGGGTTAAATAAGATGTTTGATATGTGCTATAAATATGCTATGAAATGGCGCTTTGATTTCAATATTAAAAAATGTGCAGTGATAGTATTTAATGAAACACAGGCTGAATTTGATCGTAACACCAGGCAATGGACTCTTGGTGCGAACCAAATAATAAATGTCCAATTCTATACTCATCTTGGTATTCGTATAGATAATTATATGGACATAAACGACTCTATTCATGAGTCCAATACAAAATTAAGAGGTACCTTTTTAAGTCTGATAAATAGCGGAATTCACCCACATGGGCTCAATCCGTTAACATCCTTAACAATCTACAACACCATCGTCTTATCAAAAGCGCTGTATGGCTGTGAACTGTGGAATTCGCTTTCTCCTTCCAATGTATTAGAATTGGAGAGGTCACACAGATTCTGTGTCAAATATATCCAAAAGCTGCCTACATATACAAGCACTGATATAGATTTAAGTGCTCTTGGAATTTCGCCAATTGAAACCGTAATTGACTTTAAAAAAATACAATTTTTTGGTCAATTGTGTAGATTACCAAATAAGTACTTCGCGAAGCAGATATTTATAAATAGGTTGATGAGTTTTTTGAATAATGACAACCAAGTGTTAGGTTATATTCCAGATATACACAGACTGCTCAAAAAATATAATATATTTTATTTACTAGAGAGTTTTGTAGCAACGTCGAATATTCCGTCAAAATACTCATTGAAACACATTTTGAAAACTAAGGTGTGCGATCTGGAATCAAACCAAAGGCTCTCACGAGTAGGCCTTAAGTTAAATGAAATACCATGCTATTGTTTATTTAACAATTTGGAACCAAGTGATATTTGGAAATTAAGCAGGGAAAGACCTGATTTAAAGAAACATTGCTATACTGCAATATTAATACTTGGAAAACTGTTCTCTTTTAGTCGCTCTGAAAAGTGTAAAATGTGTGATTTGTTAGTAGACAACTTATTATTACATATTATGCATTACTGTTCAGTTAATGACTCCGCGAGACAAAAACTGTGGAATGCATTAATACAAAATATTGGATTAAAGTCATACACAGAGTTTATTCTTAAAGGTCCTCGAGATCAGATATGCATATTATTATCAGGATTCAAACACTTTTCGACAATTGAATCTGAAACTGATAACATGTTGGCTATTATTGTAAAAATGGTTCATACTATTTTTAATTATACATAGTAATGCAGCTTATTGTCACAAAGGTGTAATTAATTACTATAAGTGTATTTAAAATACATAATGGATAAGTGTCTTTTTCAGTAATGCCAGCAGGCAGCTGACGGTATTACGACTCCGTTTTGAATGCTGGGAATATTCTTTAATTATTTTGTGTAGTTATACATTACTACATAAATACTTTAGATTTTATGTGTTTTATTATAGAAAATGAAATAATATTTTCAATAGTGATTCCTACTATGTTTAATAAGTCTATATTATTAATTATGAGAGTAGGCATGAACTAATTTAAGTTGAGTAAACTGTACCATTTTTACATCTTGAGTTTCGTTTCGGCAAGAGTCATAAATATGATACATGTTTAACTAATTTAAGCTGAGTAAACTGTACCATTTTTACATCTTGAGTTTCGTTTCGGCAAGAGTCATAAATATGATACATGTTAATATATAAGGTTATGAGTATATTGCACCATTTTGTCTTCTTGTGTTTCGTTTCGGCAAGAGTCATGCATATGGTAATACATAGCAAAATATGATTCATATAAATAGTATTTATCTCAAATTCTGAACTCATCTATAGTCAAATTGTAAAATAATCTTTAATGATGTATGTATATAGTCTTGATCCATTATATATATATAGATATATGTTAACGTTCGCTCATGTTAAATTTTGAATTTGTATTATATGTTACAATTATATGTATATGCTCTCCTGTACATTGGAGGAAATAAAGAATCTATCTATCTATCAACTGATAGGTATACTTTCGTAATATATGCTAAACTCCATTGCTTATTAATCAAACCGATACATACCGGACGATAAAATGACACACCTCTCGGTATGTGGATGACATATTAAACATTGACAACCCTTTCTTCTCTACTATGGTTAATAATATATACCCTAAAGAACTTCAACTTAACAAAGTTAATATTTCTGATACTAACGCTTATTTTCTTAATTTACATCTCTCTATTGAAAATGGTGAAATAATTAGCAAAATATATGGCAAGTGAGATGATTTTAATTTTGATATTGTGAATTATCCTATTTAGATGGGGATGTTTCCCGAGCAACTTCTTATGGGGACTACGTGTCTCAACTTATTCGTTTTTCGAGAGCTTGTACTCGAGTTGAGGACTTTAATATTCGTAATCTTTGTACAACTAAAAAGCTACTCCATCAGGGTTACCGTCACCATAAACTTGGTAAAACCTTTGCACACTTTTATTATCGTAACCCTGATCTTCTCCTGATCTTCTTTCCAAATATAAAAGTAATTTAAGAACTATTCTGCGACAAGGACTATCACAACCTGACTTCTATGGTTACGTGATTTACAACTTCGTAAGATCCTTGGTCATAATCACGTACATACTATCTTCGTTAAACTTGTTAAAAGGTTTATCATAATAGGTTATGACCCTATCATTTTGCAACGCACTGCATGCTTGGTAGTGGACCCATTTACAGTTCGCCACTATGCTTTCCTCATTAACTGTGCAATGACAGTACAGGCTGTGGACCCTATGCTGACGTCCACCTAAAGCCCAAAAGGACGGTGACGATTGATGTTTGTCTGCAGTCTTGTCTTGTCGTGCCCTCAATGGTTTATTCTCTTGTTGCTCTGGTTTCTGCCAAGTCATTTAGTACCTTCTTTGTGGCTTTCTAGGCTATTGTTTTTTTGTATTTATATATAAACGAGCATCTTTGTGTTTTACTTATATTGCCTATTAATGCTGCCTTGTTGGTTAGAGAATAGTTCATGGCGGGGATTTTTTATTTACACTGCCCGTTTTATTGTGTTGTCAGTAGGGTAAGTGTGAGGTTTGGTGCACCCTAGAACCTGGTTTAAACCCTAACGTCCTTTTTTGCCACTGACCGTTCCAAGGCGGTAGCCCTATTGTCAACCCTTTTGTGTTTGTGATGTTTTTGTTTGTGTGTGTGTTTGTGGTTGACTGTCGTCCTTGAATGCTGCTTTTTCTGTTCGATTTTTATATCTTTATCTATTTCCACTTCAGTACCTAATACAAATGATTAAATTGAATAGAATATGACCGCATGAAGAAACCTCAACAAAACAAATAATTATGTTACTCATGATGTCAAAATGAAGCTCTGTGTTCACTTCATTTAAGAAATAAAAAAGATTCTAGCGGTTTTAAATTGTCTCAGATCAATACCTGGTGGGCGGGACTTGAAGTTCATTGATATCAAGGGCCACAGGGCACAGACCCGCGGTTTCGATATGTTTCAAGTCCCAATCTCGCACGATATAAATACGCTGGAAATGAATTATTTCTTATCCGACATGGATTTTTATATATCACGACAAGACGCCACACGAAAAGACGATACAACAGCATTTTTTCGTCTTGTCGTCTTGGCGCCCACACGACGGATTTCACGGGCCAAGACGACATTAGAAAGGCGCCAAGACGACAAATAAATGTGGCCCATTGTCGTCTTTTTGCTTGGCTTCTTGTCGTCTTGGCGGGCAACTTACATGTTATGCCCAACTCTTTCTCAACATCAAACGAGAAAAATATGCAGCTTCATTCTATTAAATGTTTTGTTGGAACGACGTAGTATCGCTTAAAATAACGCATTCCATCGCATTGTCGTTTTGCATCTGACGTTTAAAATGACGTCTCAACGGTTAACGAGTATTCTGAAGTTTAAAATGACGTATTAACGTTAACGTACCTGATGTCAGAGGTATTGTTTACTTTTTAAAACCTCCCCTATAACCAATCAGCATTGAGTATTTAATAAACCAGGTTAGATAACCCAATTCAAATGATTACCTTGAATAGCATATGACCGCATGAAGAAATCGACCCCATTAAAACAAATCATTCTGGTAATAACCTGTATGTCTGACCAATCACTATACGTTACACACTGGCAATATCTACCACTACTATTTACCATATATAATGAATACAGTTACTGTGTTGTAGTTTAATGAGTGTTCTTCGAAAAGGTTAGGGGCACCCATACATTGTCGTATTAAACATATTTAACCAAGAGACGTTCGGTGTTTCTTACGTTTCTTCTTCTTTCTGTTTCTTTCACGCAGAATATATAAGGCAGTTTGGTTTATTGCGAAATCCAAAACTTCAAATACTGTCATAACACTAGCGCCGATAAATAAGCCAAGGGAACCTCCTATGTCACCTGAAAATACATAATTTCTATAAATCAGCCAATTGAAACCCGTGAAAATATAACCGGTCAAACATTCAACGATCCAATAGATATCTTAAACAAAAGGCCCAAGAGGACAAGTGGACGCTCTACTGGCTAAAGATAAAGCTTATGTATAATGGACCATAACTCTGCCAACATTATTCAACCGGAACATGGCGATGATATACGCATATAGGCTTGGTACTGATCATTACTTCCAACACTCGTTGAAATCCGGCCATGAGTTCAGAAGAGACTAGTCTGGACAAAGTTTTGTGTTTTAAAACCTTTAAAGGGCCATCACTCTGCCAAAAGTCATTCTGACTTGATACTGATCATCCTTGTCAGAAAAAATCAGAAAAACTAGCCCGGAAAATCTTTGTGTATCCAAAACATTTAAAGGGCCATTACTCCGCCAAAAATCTGTCAACCGGAACACGATGAGGATAAGCATAACTAGGTTTGGCTTCCCTGTCCGATCTTTTTTTATTTCTTGGTACTGATCATCCGTGCAAAGTTTCTCTAAAATCCGGCAAAGGGTTCGGGAGAACTAGTCCAGACAAAGTTTGTGTATTAAAACCTTTAAATGGCCATAACTCTGCCAACAATCATTCAACCGGAACTTGGAGATGACTTACTCAACTAGGCTTGGTACTGATCATCTCTTTCGTTGAAATCCGGCCAGAGGTTCAGGAGAACGAGTCTGTACAACGTTAGTGTATTAAAACATTTAAGGGGCCATAATTCTGCTAAAATTCATTCAACTGAAATACGACGATATAATGTGCAACAAGGCTTGGTACTGATAATTCCTGCCAAGATTCGCTGAAATCCGGCCAGGGGATCAGGAGAATTAGTCGGGACAATGCTTGTGTATTAAAACCTTAAAAATGTCATAAATGTGCCAAAATCATTCAACCAGAACACGGTAACGACAGGCGCAACTAGGCTTGGTACTCATCATCCCCGCCAAGATTCGTTGAAATCCGGCCAGGAGTTCATAAGAGACTAGTCTGGACAAAGTTTGTGTATTAAAACGTTTAAAGGGCCGATAACTCTGCCGAACATCATTCGGCAATGACATACAGAAAATACGGCAATGACATGCACAACTGATCATCATTGTCAAGTTTCGTTGAAATCAGGCCAGGGGTTCAGGAGAACTGGTCCGGAAAAAGGTTTGTGTATCAAAACCCTTTAAAAGGCCATAACTCCGCCAAAAATATGTCATCTGGAACACGATGATGATATACACATCTAGGCTTTGTACTGATCATCCCTGCAACGTTTCGTTGACATCCGGCAAGAGGTTCAGAAATGAATGAATGAATGAATGGTGTTTTATGGCACGTCGACACATAAATAGGTCATATTGTGCGCAAAAAGCGATGAGTCATGAAAGAATGAAGTAGTAATTAAAAATAATGTAAACGTATAAAGATAAAACTATCTACAAATAAGGGATGCTATGGTAGCAATATAAACTATGTATATATGTAAATCAAAAAATGCCCGTCAACGGGCTTGTAAAGAAGTTAATATATATAGGGAAATATTATATTGATTTATAAAGTCTGATTTCTTTAAGGAAATCTAAAACAAGACTAAAATCTATAGTATCAAATAACTCTTTCAAAGTATTAACTGTGTAGTATCTTTGTCGCATAGGATCAAAGTCTGCACATTCCAACAAGATATGTTTGACCGTTAACAGTGCAAAACAGGGTATACATTCTGGCAATTGTAATAAATATGAATGAGTACAGCGTGTATCCTGACCCTGGCTAGGACAATTTCCTCTCGACGGAATGGATCTACTAGAAGGACGCCATTCTTCGAGTAACGGTTTAACGGAATGGAGTTTATTGTTCACCGACAAGTCCCAAGCGGCTTGCCAAGAGTTACGAATATATGTGTTGATACAACTTTTAAAATCAGTATAAGGTAATGTGGTATTAGATATATGTAAACCGTATGCTGCCTTAGCAGCACTATCAGCTCTATCATTACCACGTATTCCTACATGGCTTGGAAGCCAGCAGAAAATAATAACATTATCATCTATAAGAGAATTGTACTTTTCTAATAGTTGAAGCACAACTGGATTATCATGTTTCAAAGGGGTTCAGGAGAACTAGTCCAGACAATGTTTGTGTATTAAAACCTTTAAAAGGCCATAACTCTGCCAAAAATGACCATTCAACCGGAACACGGCGATGATATGCACAACTAGACCTGGAACTGATCATCCCTAAAATGTTTTGTTTAAATCTGGCCAGGGATTCAGGAAAACTAGTCCAGACAAAGTTTGTTTATTAAAACCTTCAAAAGGCCATAATTCTAAAAAATCATTCCACCGGAACACGGTGACGATATGTACAACTAGGTTTGGTACTGATTATCCCTGCAACGTTTCATTGAAATCTGGCAAATGAAGGCCCTATCGTCTTAACAATGCAAAATATAACATTTTAACTAAAGGGCCATAACTCCGTCGTTTCTAGTCCGATCTGGCTGGTTTTCGAACTTGTCCGACTTCCATTGATATTTACAATCTGGTAAAGATCGGATGAAAAATGAATGCCCTATCGCCTTAAGGAGGCAAACTGTAGCATTTTTAACTAAATCAAGGACCATAACTCCGCTATTACTATTTCGATCTGGTTGGTTTTCGACCTTGATCGAGCTTTTATTGATATTAACAATCTGGTCAAGTTTAGTAAAGATCGGATAAAAAAATGAAGGCCCTATCGTCTTAACGATACAAAAGTTAACGATGGACGACGGACGGACGACGGACAACTCGGCATCCCATAAGCCGGTTGAGCTAAAAAGCATATTTCCGTGAGAAAAATAGGCCGTTTGGACATCTTATAACCTGAAAAACGATAATTACTTTACTGTAATTAAACATTGAAAGAGTATATGTCCAATGTACAGTCGCTTTTAGTGGTATTCCAAAGTAATTTTAACAGTATTATCAATGCAAAATGTATTCAAAGTGGACTTTGTAGAATCCATATATAAAGTCGACTCAATATATTTGTTAATTTATTTATATAACTAGTAGGCATATTAATATTTGTTCGACATTATTCTATTAAAAACAACCAATGCCGCTTCACTTCCACTTAAAATAATTAAAAAATATGTGAACATATTTGAAATTTGGAACGTGCCCACCTATACACCCATACTAGTTATTTCAAATGTCCGCGTTCAGGAGCAGCAGTGATTCTATACGTTTTGTTTAAACCAGCGTTCTTATTAAGGCTTATGAAGTAACGATGTAATATTCCCAAACATGGTTGAAACTTATCGAAAATTATCAATAGATTAATGCCGCTAGTGACTCTACAAAAAACGATCGGTGGTGTTACATTTAAATAGTATTGTTTAATAATATTTTACCGATTTTTAAAAGTCATATACCGATAGAAAGGGTATACTTTTTTTTTTTTTTTGACAACTAAGTTTTATTGTTTTTCTGTTATAAATAATCTACTTCTCTGGTTTATAAACAAAACTCGCTTTTTTCAATAGGCGAGCGCCATTTTTTTTTCTGATTTTACCAATTTTCAACAATCCGTTCATGTTTAAAGGGAATGTAGCGACACATCCTATCCATCTTTATTATTAAGAGTTCTGAAAAACTTGAATAAGGGCGAGGGAATTATCAAAATCGGAGGGTAAATAAAGAAGATATGATCATTTGACGGTTCTGTTGACACTGACATGGAAGCCGCCATTGTGAGAGCTATGACATCACAGTTCTAAATGATGGGAAAAGAAATGACAGCGACTGTATGAAAAATATGTATACTTAATGGTAATTATGCTTTATATGACCAGTAAATGACTTTGCATTCATTGCAGTGATTGATTTTTGTTTTAAATCATATTTATCAATATTTCATACATGATAATTTCCTCAACAATCAAATCAACCAGTGATTTGTTATGCATGTTCAACCCCAGTTGTAGATTGGGAGTCATCCAACATTGCAGGAGATTGGATAACAACACTGTGATTTAATAATGTTCACGTGCACATGCAGTTAAAACAATTCCAATTTAAGATAACAAATAATCCCACTGAATCGGCTTAGTTTAATTATATTTTATTGCAGATATGTTACAATACATCAGTTCAACATCGCACTATTATATTACAAGTTATTACAACATTAGTTACAGTTCTCTCCATAACTGAATCGGCTAGAATGGGAGAGACTAAGAATTTCAAAGGAGAAGACAGCTGAATCGGCCAGAATGGGAGAGACGTTACAACATATTGTCAGCAGAAGACTAAGCATTTCAAAGGAGAAGACAACTGAATCGGCCAGAATGGGAGAGACGTTACAACATATTGTCAGCAGAAGACTAAAAATTTCAAAGGAGAAGACAACTGAATCGGCTAGAATGGGAGAGACGTTACAACATATTGTCAGCAGAAGACTAATAATTTCAAAGGAGAAGACAACTGAATCGGCTAGAATGGGAGAGACGTTACAACATATTGTCAGCAGAAGACTAAGAATTTCAAAGAAGAAGACAACTGAATCGGCTAGAATGGGAGAGACGTTACAACATATTGTCAGCAGAAGACTAAGAATTTCAAAGAAGAAGACAACTGAGTCGGCTAGAATGGGAGAGACTTTACAACATATTGTCAGCAGAAGACTAAGAATTTCAAAGGAGAAGACTATAAATCCACTATGAACAATAAAACATACATATTAAGACGAATCAAAATCCAGCCTTCGCGAGATTCAAAACTTGTGTACATGCCCACAAGCACTGGAGTAGTTTCCTAAAACATTGAAACTACTGTCGAATGACCGTTTTTTCAAGTTATCCAAAACAAAATTTTGTTTGGTGTTTGCCATAATATGAGAAAAGTTACTCAATGATGATGATAATGCGCTGACTCTAGAACAGGCAATTTAATAAGTCAGTGTTTTATACAAACCCAAGAACATAACCCGAAGTGCATGCCATCAATCGACATACTCAACAATATAGCTTAGAAATCATTATTAGTATTAAAGAAATACAGGGAAACCCCTCATTGGCGGGAATAGTAATTGAGGTACTGGCTACAGAACCAATTCGCAAACGGACCAGTGACCAGAGTGTAAAACGGGTGGAAATGGAATCATGTCGAATAGACTCTGAGGTGCAAAATATGTCATTATACTTGGTGTAAGGTTAGGGTTTTGAGACTTTAGCTATATCACACCCGAGTCATCATTACTTGCGATATACATTACTTACTACGGACGTCACCGCTTACTGCGCCTTCTCCTTGGGTTGAAATCCGTACAGGTCAACGGAAGAGAGATGAAGACTATAAATGTATCGATGTAATCGTCATTGTGTAAACATGGAAGCTGATAGAGACATGAACAGTCCTATCTAACTTTGATCTTAATAAACCACTCACTTTTCAAGTGGATGCGCCACAGTACGGTTTAGGTGCCATCCTCATGCAGGAAAATAGCCCCCACCCCACCGTCACAATACGGGTTAGGTGCCATCCTCATGCAGGAAAATACCCCCCCCCCCCCACACCCACACACACACACATACACACACACTATAGATCGTGTACTTACAAAGGAACGCTATAGCATCATATGCAACTTGCTGGTCGATTTGTTCGTGACGTATCTCTTTGTAAAAGACGTCTAGTTGAAGAAAATTTTCTCTGAAACAATCAAAAACGGTAATACCATATAATAAGCTCTTTTACTCTATTTAACAACTATAGAAGTAGCATATCATACCGGCACAGAAAATCACGAGATGTTAAATTCTTCACTTACACCTATAATAACTATGAATTAGATTGTATAGCGGCACCGACAGTTGAGGTCATATGGCGACTTTCCAGCTTGGAAGAAGGCCCCAGGTGCCCATACGGGCTGGCACCTGGGTAGAATCACCGATGTTCTGAAAGTCAGATGGATAGCTTCCTCACATAAAGATTCCTGGTCCAATGAGGGCTCGAACCCACAGTGATTTCAAGTTAGAGACTCTAACCACTCGGTCACGGACGCCCATAAGAAAAGCACAAACAAACAAACAAACAAAGTCTAAATTACAACTGAGTGCATTGCCAATGTCTGTGGGAACTTTAACCATGAACAATAAAGGACGGAACTAGTAATTCATTGTTGAAACCATCAAGAACGAGCTCCCGTCTCAAAATGAGTTGAACCATATTTGACCCATATTTGAAAATGAGTAATTTAATTCTGGTTAATTGTATTTATTTAGGCAAAGGTTGATCCACGGAGTGATTCCGTAGTCCCCGATCAATCAATCCTAACTTGAACCATTTTTTTTTTTATAATAAATGCTGGTGCGTTCTGAACCACAACGCCAATAACCTGTCTCGGACAAAATATAAGTGACTATACTAAAGAGTATGATGTATGCTAGCTACCGCTCACGCCCTCTAGCCCTGGGTTGAGCAGAACTCAATATTAATAAAATCAATAGTACATAATTTTAACCATCCCGAAGATGGCATGCATATGGCGGTGGACATAGAGATTTTCCTCCCCCATGTCCAGCGGCGTATGGTCCCAGTATCTAACAAAATACTATGCCCCGAAGAGCGAAATAAACAAAATGGAATTTAGTTGGGAGCAGCGTTTATGAAGCCTGCATATCACAAGTAACAGCCAAAATACTAACTTAAAAAGCAGACAACATATCCTATGACTGGTTAAACAATACCTAGAGCCTTTTATCGGCCGGAGTAGTGGAACCACCGAATCGGAAATTAAGTAAGAAAAAAATGTCTACTACATTTTAACTGATCAAATTAATTACTCACAGAGTTGTCATAAGCTATAGTACACTATTGTTTGACTTGACTTTTAACGACAGTCAGACAAAAAGTTAAACGTTTGGAGATGTTTTAAGTGGTGCAGGAACTAGCATTAAAAAATAAAACGGTCTTTATAAATCTGTTTGTGTAATTCAGGAATCCAGTACTGTACTTAGTTGGAAGTTTGTTTTGCTTTACGTCTACCCCAACCTTGAAAGCGGTGCACCGAGTTTTATGCGTGGAAATAATACCATCCTGGTAGATTGAAATGAAGTATGCGAAGTAACTTGCTTCCGAGTTCCGGAAATAAAACACTGACGCAATGTAGGCGTCGAAAAATATTTACATTATTAGCTGCTTTATCAGCTGCTTTATCTTCAGGAACTAAAACTAAAACAAATATGGGATTCCCGATTTCAAATTACGAAACGAAAATTTAGGTCTCGGATGAAGTAAAGATGGGTTAGCTGTATAAAGGTTAATACGGTATCTATGACTTTAATAATTAAATAGAAAGGGAGTTCGGGTCCTCATGTGCATTACGAAACAATTTTATACACTCAAGTGATATGAAAACGCAACATATATATTGTATGTACAATATGCTGCTTTTAATCGAATGGTACATGGCTACGTAAGACCTTTCCTTTCGGAAAAAATACTAAAACAACAAATAATACAGCAAATAGTATTCGTTCAATGTTTCATTATTCACAGAGTACGCGTTTGGCTCAATCATGTGAGCAAACTTAGGATGCAACATTTTGCAAACTATTTACGTTAAATACAGTACTGAACTAGCTCAATTTTTCAGAGAGCTACTTCAACATGTATGAAGTTCTTGTTACAAAGTGTAGTGTGATTAAAACGTCTACAACAGCACAGTTGTGTCCTTTCTCTAGTTAACTGCAACTTTCTTTTTAAAAAACATCTTTGGATTTCTTTGGAATATTATGTGCAATTAAGTGTGCAGTATATACAATTTATAGCGGAAATTCCCGTGTTGCGTTTTCATATCACTTGAGTGTATTAAAATCCACAACGAATTGGGAGATCTAAGCACGACAGGCATTACTATCAATCATTGAAGGCAATCTATACTTCGGACCTTAGAAAACATAACTATGTCAGTTACGTTTATCACTCAAAATTACCACTAATGACATGACTAGTCAAATCATAGACAAATGTATGTTTACTTTCACAATCATTAAGTGAATAGATCATCAGCTAAAATAAATTAAAAATTACCAGTGTATCCGTAACACACGCATACATTTTAGTCGTGGTCGATCTCATCGGAGGTCAGTTAAAACGTCAACGAATGCTAACGGACTACGGCAGACGGCGGACAAGGCAATCATAAACTCACATGACCTTTCACCAGAATAACTAAACAAATTATCCAATTTAAGGTAGGCCGGACAGGATTTAACACAAACATCAAACGCTACCGTCCTTTGAGGGTTTACGTGTACTTCGTCATAGTCGCATTGTGCAGCTAAACTTAAAACAATATGTAAACAGTTTGTCGTTTGCATTTACGTTACTTGTATTCTTCTCATCTATCTCTATCTCTTATTTTATGTTGCCCCGCAAATCCCGCTAGCAGCATGGCATGTTCATTCTTGTTTAGCGCCATATAACCTGTCTTGTTTTAGTGCGCATTAAAACTCATTTAGTTATTTTTATGTTCCGTATCGACTCGTAGTTAATGTGATTTTTCTATCGTGATCGAATTGTAGCCAGTGGCATATGGATATAGCATACAATTGCAGATTGAAGTTCAACATTATTGAATGCTAAAGCTTTTAAAATAAATGGTTTCATTGTAAACGTAAATTAGATATTAATTATTTAGTAGATGACTAATCCTAGCAAGATTAGCTCATCTACCGTCAGAATGTAATGGTTTATTCCATCATCGTATTAATTCAACAATACCATGATCTGTATTTTATTAGAAATGTAATAATTTCCCTTGGGTGAGGTGTGATTAATTATAATGTTTTCCCCTTCATGTGTGGTGATACGTTAGTGACTATACATTCCTGAAATTTATATTCTTCACATGATTTAATAAGTGTCATCGACGTCTATATGTCTGGTGATACAATCCCTTATTTATAGCAATTCATCATATTCTGTAATCACCTGTACGGCTTAGCGGTTTAATTGCGACTATGACGAAGTACACGTAAAGACTCAAAGGACGGTAGCGTTTGATGTTTGTGTTAAATCTTGTCTGGTCTACCTTTAATATCAACATATTACTTAAAGACACATTTCCCAAAGCTACTTGGTCATTGAAAAAGCATGGGAAGCTTGAATATTTACAGCCAACACGCTTCATGGCTGATCAACTCAGGTATATAAATTGAGGCTCGCTCTTAGTTTTTTATTTGTATAGCATTGCTATATTGAGGATAAGAATAGCTTAACAACACTTTGTAATTTACTTTAATGAAGAAATATATGTTCATAAGTTAGCTTTTGAATACAAAACTTATCTGGTATTTCCTAATTGTTTTTAGACCACAAATCAGAGCACAACACAATACATATGTAACATTCTTTAATGTGTTATTATGTGAAATGGTCACAAATGCTTTATTGGGTGGGCCTCATTATCTGAAGAAAAAATGAATATCACATGAAATTGAAATTGTATGACTAACAGTAATTTACAGTAATACAGTCCGACTGTCTGTCGATCTTCATGTAAAAAAAGAGTATGATAATGGACCTTTGGAAACGGCCGAGCACGACACATACGAAATATTGCAGTCTCGGTTTGATTGAGACTGTTCATGAGTGGTAGTGAAATATGATAGCTACCGCTCACGCCCTCTAGCCTTGCTAAATGCAATTGAACGAAATTCTTATTTTCATTGAACCCTGAATCCGTTTGTCCAGACCTCTCTTGCGCCACCGGGTTACTTCGGTGTGTTCTTGTGCTAGACACTTCCTCTAGCCACAGACCTAATAACAAATAGATTGGACACTACAACAATTATATCAATTTCACGTGGCATAGTGCGAAACGTTCACAAAATATTTCCCAACTTTAAACACACATATCATGAAGAGTTGTATAGATACAAGTTTCATTCATGCCAAATCCCATCACAAATTTAATTTCTTTCCAAAGGCAGTATGTTTTCTTTCTCTTACATTTAGAGCAAACCAGGAGTTTGACGGAAACTTTGACTATGTCAAAACCTTGATTTATAAGAGAAAGGCAAAAACTTATGACCTTTTAAACTTTAAACAACTTTTTATACAATTTCTTATTTTCAAAATAAACATAAACTATTATAATCCCATTTTGCTATTCACTATGCATCTTTTGAATGTATTCTCATCATAACTGAGACGGGAGATAGAAGGTAAAATTAAGGTGCCACGTGATATTTTGGTTACTTCATTGGTTAAGGTAGGAAGTTTCCTATCTGTTTATTAGTATGTCTGTGGTCTTTCCTGAAACCATCTGAAAGTGACGTAAACCGGCTGGTCCCGTGTGTCTGAGTATATCTCCGAGTACGTTAATGAACCATAATAATATACGCGATAATAAGAGTAGAGTACAATATATCCTCCATCTCTTTCTCGGACGGCTTTAAATAACATTAACACTGTGTTGAGGATCTTTTAAACAACATTCAGTTCAATTTAGCTCTCTGAGGCGGATTGAAACAACATGAGCAATGTGTTGATGAGCTGTTAAACAACAAGTGTTAATTCTTCCTAAAAATGTCATATTCGGCGCGTGTTTCGTTAACTTTGCTATTGAGTAAACAAGTTATTCTGTACCTACACCTTGTAAATTGTTAGAGGATATACCCTGGTAGGGATGTCCTTATTACACTGTCCCGTTTAACTGGCTTGCCAATTAAGAGAGTGAGGTTTGGTGCGCTCTAGAACATGGTTTAACTCCCCCGTATGTGGTATGTGACAGCATGGCCTATGAGCTTGTAAGTCATTCGTAAACATTCTCATAATGCATACCGGATACGTTTGTCTGCGTGAGAAAGCTGATCGCATCAACAATGAGGTCGATAACACCGCCATGGCTATCCGGTTCAGATAGGGAAACAAATTATTGTTTTAATCGACAAAAAACAATGATACCTCGTGTTGGAAATCCCGATCTTCACCGGATACCCATCAACATTCTTATAATTATTTTGGATATGCATTTAGTCTCCCTTCGGGTTATTTATGAACAAAATCGAGAATAACATTTGAAAGGTAATGTAAAGAAATGTTACCTTATAAAATCATCGCCCATTCTGTTTCCATCCAAGAACGTCCTCAAATCATTTATCAACGTACGAATCGCTTGGTCAAATGCATTATCGATATTTCCAATAATAAAACGTACATCGTTGTCGTCACTTATTTGTGTAAACATGATATTCATTTCGTTTGATACGTTTGTGAAGTTGCGAAGAAACGATGTTATATTTTTGTGACTGTAGTAACTAAAACTATCTTCGTCCGTCAATATTGCCTGCCATATTCGTGTGCACCAAGTGTTTAATTCGAACCATTTTTCGTAAATATACTGCCCTCTTTGACGCAAGTCGTTAAAGAACAACACAATGGAATGGAGATTGTCGCGCACAGACGTTGACGTAAACATATTTGCTAATTCTAACTTTGTCACAATTTCAGCTTCTGATTCGTTGAAATATTGTCTGGCAAAGAATATTTGATCCGTGAGATTGGTCAAGAAGCGCTCGCGTATGTCCTTGAGGGAGTCATTTAAACTATTTAGAACGCTTTTCAAACTAGAAAAGCTGTGTTCGTACTCCTGTTTTAAATCTTCAAAATCTAGAAGCCGTCCTTGAATTATCCTCAACGGCCTGTCTACAGCTTCGAAATAAAACGTGCTCTTACTATGAAAGAAATCCTCACATGCGTCGATGAATTCTTTACTTAATGCATTCATTTGGAGATCGTCAAACGCATCCGGTAGAGAGTCGTATGTTTCATCGACAAATATTTTAAACAATATTGTCGAGTTCATTACTCTCATAATGTCTTTTCCAACCCTCGGCGAGTGTTTCCTTGCGTACTTATTGTGTGACAAGGATTCATTTAGCAGAGCCATGGGTACAACAAAAGCATTGTCCTTTCGTGGATGAGAATAAAATTTGTAATTAAAAATTCCCTTTCCGTTCTCATATGCACTATACAGCTGCGTATAATTTGCATAGGCTCGCGTCGCCGTTTCAATTTTACTACTTAGTGCTTTCTTCAGCATAATATAAATCATTTCAACTTCGCTTGCATTACGACTTTTCGCGTCATGCATTTCCCGTAGCATAAATTCGGTGTCAAACACATGTTCATGGAAACCGAAACACACGATACTCAACGTTCTCTCCTCCATGGCGTCGCGAGCTCGCATAAAATTCTTTTGGATTACATATTGTTGGTAGCGATATATAGTTCTCCTTTTCCTTATGGAAAACTTCATGTCTTCCCCGACTTCCATTAGGCGATTCAGCTGACTTCCTAGTCGCTCCTGGATATCAAAGACCAACAAATCTTTCAGCGTACCGAACGATTTTGACGTAAGCAGTACCATCCTTTCGAAAGTTTGCAGACTTGCTTCATTCATTCTGTGGGTTGTCTCTCTTGCCTCATAAAATCTACAAATGTAGGTACGTGTCTGAGTTAATAATAGGATCCATGAATACAAAACAGATTACAGCCTCTAAATGCAGTATAAGTATTGTTTACCGGCCAACAAACAACGCATGTGGCGGTTTTAGGCAGTGCATATATTACAGTGGTATGTATATATGTCTTTATTCTCTGTGTGAGAGCCTCTTCTGTTTAAACTGGCTATATCGAAGACTGCTTGATTTATCTCAAATATAATATGAGAGAGAGAAAGAGAGAGAGAGAGAGAGAGCACTGTTATCAGCACACTAATATAATATGAGAGAGAGAGAGAGAGAGAGAGAGAGAGAGAGAGAGAGCACTGTTATCAGCACACTTTAGTTAATTATTTCGTACTTTCTCTCTCATAACACTAGTTCTAGAAAATTCTTATTTAATACGGAGTAAAAGAGATCAACGGTACAAGCGGTTCGTTCTGGAGTTCGAGTCATCGGAGTTGTAATTATCCGTTGTGTGGATCAATATGAATAATACAGAGATTTTGTCGGGACCCACGTTTAAGTTCCAGTCGTCGGCAGTGTTCTAGTCATCTAAGTTCGAACCACTGAAGTTCCACTGTATAGACTAGGAGAGCAAAGCTGTAAAGTCTTACTCATTACAAATTCAGTTATACGCAATAGATAATACCAGACGAACAATGTATACTTAATGCCAGATACATACCGTTAACATTTAAGCTGCATATTACGAGTTAAAACTATAAGCATGGTGCTATTTCTTAGATGGAAGTTATGGTTTTGATTAAGATATATTTAGAAGCCAATACAGAACCCAAAGGATAAAGGAGAAATAGAACAACCAATAATAAAACATAAGCGGTCCAATTTACTGGAGTTTATCCTCGAGCATTAAAAAAACCAGAACCATCTTTTTTAGAGTATGTTGGTTCCAGGGTTCCATCTTTCTCCACCTCACTACAAGAATGGCATAAACTGACATCACTAACCCGTCAAAACTCTATCCAGGTGGCTCAGGTAATATAATAATATATATGTGCCTATTAAAAGTATAGGTTTATTAACGGGTTTTTCAAATACCAGTGATTGAATATGCGAATTTCCAGTTTTGGGGTTTGGCTTGGCTGGTTAAAGCCGTTTATATTGTGTCCATAGAGTTGGATTTCTCAACATATGTAAGTCGTATATATACCTCGTCATCAGTAGGTTTAGAAACGGTGTAAGTATGTTGTAAAATGTGGCTTTTGTTGACGGTATAGCTACTTTAAATACCCAGTTAATTGTATTCGCTTATACGCATGTTTTAAAATATAAAATATACAATACCTGGATTTGAGCGACTGTGACTTGGATGCTTCCAGTAGATGACCCTTTATATGCTTGGACATGGTAGCGTACGATATGGTAGAATCGTATATCATGTAGTTACATGACGTGGGACAATCACACATCTCCACTGTCCGCTGGCGGATAAACTCTGACAACGAAACACACAGCTTGTCAGTTCAACTCATTGATAAGCATGTCAATGATATAGAAAATAACGCCTTGGTAATACGCGTTCAAAGAATTTATTTAATTTTAATTTCAATTAATTATAAAGCACGAGAAAATAAAAGCATAGTTAATAAAGAAATACAGTTAATGTTGTTAAGCAGTTCAATGATTAGTTTTGGATAGGTTTTATTACCTCTCATGAACAGACTCAATAAAACCGAGTCTGCTATTTTTCTCTCTTGTTTGTGTGTGTTGCTTCCAATGGATCCCTTTATCAATATTTATTGTCATTCACATTAGCGATTGTTTAGTGCTGTGTAGCGACTGTAGAAAGTCGCCCCGACTACCAATCAGTAGTGTTATTACTTACTGGTCCTTAGGGATCATCAAGCTCAATCTTTGTGGCTTTAAAGTAGAAAACCGCTTAAGTCGGTGCTAGGGGACGTGAGAGGTGTTGCATCCTTTATTACCTTTCATGAACAGATTTAATAAAACCGAGGTTGCTACTTTTCTATCTTGCTTGTGTTTGTTGCTTGCAAGGAACCTCAAACAAGAAAACACAAGAAAGTGCATAGATATCTTATCTTAAACATATTTACCTTACATGTTGGAAGCAACGCTCTGCGTATTCTGAAGTCATAAACGACAACCGATGTACATGATGATGAGATTAAGAGGCTGTAAGAATTAAGGTACGTTTTGATTTTATTATAATGCTTTAATAGTATTAAATTCGGGCCTAAATACATTAACATTTACTGTGATACCCTACATGGAGCCGGAAATGAGCCGGAAATGTGCTTACCTTGCTCTTTCTTGTAACATTCGAAGTACTGCCGTACAGTACAAACTGAAAGATTTCCTGCGAATAAAAATATTCTATTTATAATTTTAACAATATCAGTAAATCAACGTTGTGTTAATTTGCATTGCTTTTTGAACACACAACATTTGAGGTGAATCTACATAATTGTTTAAATCCCCTAATAGCGTTTTTTTGTGTCTTTAACACGTCTTTTATGGATATCTAGCATTATATTGGCTATATATATTTATTGACAGAAATGCATATCATTGTCTTCAATGTTTATTTTTCATTTGTTGACAGCTTTTGGGAAGTAAGCTTTTGTCCTATTTGTTGTAACATAAAAAGTGATAGGTTTTAGGTCCAATTGGTCTATTCTAAATTAGAGGTATTGTTTACCATTTAGAAGAAAGAGGAAAATACACATGTTGTAAATGGGAGAAAGCAGTATCAATAAATGGCGTAAATACTAAAATAACAAGAAACGCTTTCAAATCAGTTGTTTCAATTAAAGCGTGAGGGCATCGAACGAAAGTAAGACGGATTTGGCGTCATTAAACACTTAACCACGACATAAAGCCTGGCTTATCCTCATATTCTAAGTGTTGCTTCATCCAAGTCAATGATACATGAGTAATGTGCACATTCATCGGGAAATGAGAACACTGTCCTAAATTTAAAACTTGTATTCTTTTGTGAAATGCGTGGTCCCATGAAAAACCCTGTAAAGTGATGAACACAACCCTAAACAAACCTAAGCTTTATGCCGACAATACACGTTATTTAGATGCTCTGGCTTATCAGCGGTAACTAAGGAAGATTTGTAAACGAGTATAATGTTGTTGACTGAACAATCAAGCTGTTAAATAGCATACCATTGATGTTTGGCATGTAGAAATGCCTACATTCACACTGTTTCTTGATGTACTTTGTGATGCACTCCAGGGTACACACTTCAGGGGTGTATTTTACACTGCTAGACAGGGGTCTGTCACCACAGTCACCATGGGGCTTAGGTAGATTGTTTATCTACAATTAAAAATACTTTTATTTATGTGTTTTATAAAACCGGTAATGATAATGGAACAAGTATGATGTCTGAACAAATTGACTCTGTACGTATAGTATTCACTCCTGGGGAATCTGTAAGCAGCCAGCACAGGGTAGTGCATTAGAATCAGATCGCTATCATACAAGCGTATAAGCGCTATCTTTCGTACTGCAGCTATTGATGTATTCACTAACGTTTAGTTCGGTGATCCCATCTACTTTGTAGCGTACAGTAACAAAATTCAGAAAGGTATATTGATATGACTTTCACATTACCCATACAGCTTTAATATCTGTTTAAACAAATGTGATACTTTGATGATTTTATATATAATTTCAACAGATCATGACAATGAAATGGGATAACTAGATACAAATAACACAATTTACTAAACTGAAAAATAAGAATGATTGTGGGTATTACTTGAATAAGTATAATTTGTGTGTTTGAAATTTTCGGATATTCATGATAACAACACAAAATAAACATCGTCACAGTTTGTTTATAAATTGCATTGATCAACCCTTCGTACTCCGCACTGACCTGTTTTGTTCTCGCAATGTACAGATTCCCCAGGACAGGTATTGTATATTTTATTTATCATTTTACAAGTCGCAATTAGTACCTGGGTAAGCAGATTTACAAGAAATTCATTTCGAGGTAATTTCTCATGTTGTCTTGAAATTAGTATAATTTATACTGAAAATATGTATACTTTATACACTAGAAAAATATCATGGCCACCATCATCGTTTATTGTGACGCTGTACAAAAACTTGCTCTGACAAAGCTTGTTAACAAGAAGTGCCCTTTGTTGTTGGTTTTGCGAATAAAACAACAAAATAACAACAAGCAATACATAATGAAAAGAAGATCCCTTGAAAGCAACAAACACAAACAAGAGAGAAAAAAGAGCAGACTCTGCTTTACAGAGTATGTTCATCATAGGTAATGTAAGATGCAACACCTCTCAAGCCTTCTATCAACGTCTTAAGCGATATTCTACTTTAAAGCCACAACTATTGGGCCTATAAAACATGGAAAATGTATATGTTTTTAAATCCTTCATTGTTTTCTTCACTCCCGTTTGTGCCTCTATTTTCAGAGATATATGATACATATCAATCAAGTAATGTATTGACTAAAAACAGACTATTCGTTATGAATATATATACATTAGTACTAGCAATTAATTCCATAAAACTATGACCATCAGTAGTCTTCTATATATAAGATCATATCAGGAAATGTATTGCATCTAATAGAACGTAAACTGGTTTATTTCCCTGGAGCCTCAAAATGTGCTGGTGACATTTTATTAAGTACCAGTGTCCACTTTACATAATTGCTCATTTCCAACGATCCCCTTGACAATATTATTCCTACAGCAACAGCATCTTAGTAATGCTTCCATTGACACGTTTCTGTACGTTTATAGGCAACATGAAACTTTGTGTTATCGTAAAAGTTAACGAGGCAATTCTAGACGATGTTAGGAAAAAATACCAACGGTATCGTTAAATTATTACTACGAAGAACATCTTTGTAAGCGATTTAAATACTTTGCAATATTAAAGTTCTGCTGGCGATTCGGTAGGCATACGTACTTGACCAACCGCAAAAAGCATCAATTGTGAGAAAGCCCTACCAACGTCCTTTTTTAAAATTACATTAGTAAATGTATGGGAAATTATTTGCGAAAGAATATTGATAGACTACGCACAAAATATAAATACATCGAGGAATAAAAAGAACGGCATCTCTTGATGTCGGAGGTTTAGAAAAAGAGTATGAGAATGGACCTTTGGAAAGGGCAAAACACGACACATACGAAATATTGCAGTCTCGGTTTGATTGAGACTGTTCTTGAACGGTAGTGAACTATTCTAGCTACCGCTCACGCCTTCTAGCCCCGGGTTAAGCAGAACTCAATATTCATAAAATCAATAGTACATAATTTTAACCATCACGAAGATGGCATGCATATGGCGGTGGACATAGAGATCTTTGCTTCCCCTATGTCCTGCGGTGTATGGTCCCAGTATCTAACAAAATACTATGCCCCGAAGAGCGAAATAAACAAAATGGAATTTAGTTAGGAGAAGCGGTTATAGAAAGATTCTTAATGTCACGTTTTATGATGAAACAGTGTCGACCATTCCACTGTTTTTCCTTAATAAAATGAGAAAAATTATCCTGTAGAAAACACAACACCTAAACGCAGTGACAGTAGTTCCGCAATATACTACAAACTAAATCAAACGAGAAACCTAAATTATTATTATTTATACATGGTACTAATTCACAAGACGGTTTTTACGACTTAGCTATGGTATGTGAACGATTCAAGTTTTTGTACCCACCACAAGAACCGAGAGTCCAACAAATGCATGTGAACCGGTGGATATTGCGATGCCAACTTCGGCAACTCTAGGAAACTCTGACTGGTTAGTGGTCAATATTTTAATACCAGTGGCGTCATGTGGTCCTGGCATGGCCTCGTACTGCTCGGCGTTCAGTGTTAATCTTAGTCCATGTTCTTGTCCTACAGACAGGTACAGTTCATTCTAGCATAATGGTTACTGATTAAAAGAAGCATTACTATATACATGTAAGTTTAAATTTAAGAGTGAAAGGTTAGCAGCTATGGTAAATACTGAGACTATTTCTATCTAGAACAGGAACCATTGAGATATTATTCAGCCTTTTTCATTGAATCGTTTATATTTATAAAGAGTTTCATGACCTCTTGTATATCAATATGTACATCCGACTACACCTTTCCTTTCAGAAACAATATAGCATAACTCCAGCTTTCAGAATGGAACACCATTCAAATGCATGAATTCCTTACTATTTCTAACCGCAGACGTTATCGAAATATAAATTTTCTCCAACACGATGGAATATCAGTACCGCGGAACTTCTTTGCATATAGTGGGGCATTTATTTAGGCATAAGCAAATTTTGAAAATAGGTTGCTACAACAAATGCATTACTGAATTGCTTAATACTTGCCAGAAGAACTGACATCTAGAATTTCCCTCCTTCCACTTCCTTTGTTGAACGTATAACATAGTCCATGGTCAGTCAGTGAAATTGTAAAGTCGTCAAGTGTGCAAATCTCTCCAGCCCATTCGCACCTGTAAATTAATATTTAATAAAAGTTCGAACAAAAGCGACACACATGTTCTATATATCGTGTATGTATACAGTAAAATATCTACAAAAGTTGAACAGAAAATAAAGCATTCGCAGAACACAGGCCGATGAAGACGTAGTCTCGGTTACCCGGTCCGCTTCTGATTTCTTCGTTACGCTATGCTACAGGATACAGAACCAGGGCCTGCGGAAAATAGGACGTTTGAAATCGCCCCAAACCCTAACGTTTGGGGCGATTTTGGCGAGATTTTGAGAGATTCTACGAGGCTTTCAAAAAACATAATTTTAAGTTAATTTAATATTAATTTCTTATTTTTAACTTATGAGAAGCAGCAAGTGACGTGTGTAACTGGTGCATCAACAATTGACGTTGTACGTTTAATTACAACATGACGTCACGCAAACGTCGACTTTATGCGCTTGAAAGAAATGCGCGAATATATTGTGCTAATCGCTAATGGGCGTTTTAATTGGCCTAATCTGCCCAGACCAATATTTGCAAGTAATACATATGCATGATACGGTCTAACTGGCCGAGACTATTGCAGACATTCTGAATGTTCGCACCTGTAAATTAACATGTTTTAAAGTTAGAACAAAAGCTACACGCAATAGTGTATATATTGTATATGAATACATTAAAACAAATACAAAAGTCTCAAAGGAAATGAATCATTTGCAGAACGCAGGCCGATGTAGACGTTCTGATAAGTAACATAACATTAGTGTGATCTGAGAAATTATCTTTGGAATCATATCCATAGGTTTGTAAATTGTTGAATGGAAACCCAATTGGTATTTAAATGCGAGATTGTTTAGGTGTAAAACGTCATACATGTGTTTTTATAAAGACTAACCGCTCCTTGGCCATTCCCTCACGGTTATGACACGATATTGATTTATAAATATTTGGGATAATGGCGTCACAGTTTTTGAAAAAAGAAAAACACATGACTACAGATGTTTTCCTAGTATGTGGAAATATATTCATTAAACGATTTATTAACAATTATACATCTATAGTTTCTAAGCATCACGTGACTTATTTCGTTATTAGCTCATGCTTTATTGGTTTTTAATATGCAATAATAATGTCAAGAATTTCTGAATCTGTCATTTTAATATATTCTAATATTTGTCAGATTTTTATTCAAAACATGGCAATATAGCATTTGTGCAATCAAGAGAAGATATATAAATAAAGTAACTATAATAGTCGCATTTAAAGGGTTACCATTATCTTTTCCTATTGTTGTTGCAGTTTTGTTTTTGAGTATGTATTTTTGGTTCAATGCGTTCTGCGAATGTTTTATTTCCTGCTCCTCTTTAGTATCTACTTTTATTTGTATACATGTAATGAGTGCGTTGAATCCCATCCGTGATAGTGAACAGTTTTCTGAATGCGTTGAATCCCATCCGTGGTAGCGGACAGTTTCCTGAATGAGTTGAATCCCATCCGTGATAGTGAACAGTTTCCTGAATGCGTTGAATCCCATCCGTGCTAGTCAACAATTTCCTGAATGCGTTGAATCCCATCCGTGGTAGCGAACAGTTTCCTGAATGCGTTGAATCCCATCCGTGATAGTGAACAGTTTCCTGAATGCGTTGAATCCCATCCGTGATAGTGAACAGTCTCTTTTTCTGAAACTTACGAACATAAACATATTGATACACACTTCTTAACATATACATGACGATGTACCTTACAATGAAATCCTCCTTTTTGTGACCAAGTTCGACAAACAATCTGTCTAAAGGAAGATCACTACCAACTACATCCGCCCAAGACTGGTTACCGGATAGTTTTCCATGTTTGTCCATGTGCTCCACCAACCTGTACCAGCCCAACGTACGTGCCGCTGTTGCTCTGCAAACACAGTGAATTGTCATTATTAATAATACAAAACTAACACCTGCACAATAAAACTATAATGATCAGTCAGTGGTGAGATACTTATAAATAACTTCATGCTAATAACAACCAAATACATATTTTAACAAAAATAAAAACACACACGATTGTTTCGAAGGTCGTTTAGGCATCACCGACATATGTTCGTGACTATTCTCTTTTGAGAAAATCAATTAATAAATAAATGTATCGACCCATTTTAAGAAAAGAAACACAACGCTAAAATGTATGGTTGATGCTTCTCTAAATACACGATTTAAAAAAATGAATACAACAAAACTGAATTTCGTAATGCTGTTGCATTTGAACTACGAACAGAAATTAATTACGTAGTGGTAGATCTTGTATTTTGTAACGGTTTTATTATGATTTGAATAGGTTTAACTTACCGAAATGTATTCTGGTTACATATAGTTATGGCGGGAAACCTAAGAGACTGGTTGTAGTTTACTTTAAAGTTGACGGTGATTGGCGACGAGTAAAAGTACTCGACACGGTCTATAATTTGAAAGACAAGGAGTATAGAGCAGGACAGCGTCAGACAAAACCATAGTAACCTAGAATAAACAAAACAACACGAACTTAATTCATTCAAGAAAACTGTGATACAAAGTATCACATAGCGGCGTAAAAATAATTTCTATGAATAATTTGGAATAATGAAGTAACAAGACATTTTAATGTTTAGAACAACAATTTCAATGGAAAAAATGTGGAACAAATGTACTATGTATTAAGTACGGTATTAAAAAATATGAGAAAATGGAAATGTTATGTACCCTTCCGGAGAAAAGGGATTGTCCTTTAGTTGATATACAGAAAATGTACACACCAGTTGATGAACAAAGTGATCCCTATATGCCTGCCATGCTACCACGCAACACAACGTGCAATCTATTTGTGATTAATAACATTTATGCAACTAGAAATCTTGACAGTGTCTCCAGATCAAAAACACCTGTAAGTGCAGAAATAAATATTAATAGCCTCACTCCGTTAAAGGCCTTATAGTAACAAATGATGCATTTGTTGTAAAACTGTATTTTGAAATTTTTCAGTTTGGCTATTTTACAAAAAAAATAAATATACAGTTGCACTTATTGCTTAGATATAATTGCGCTCTGCAGATCATTGTATATTTCTCGAGATTAATTCTGGCAATTTGAAAGAAAATATATAGCTTTGTGGGGAAACACAAAACACATAACAAATATAACATAATTTGCGAATAATGGACATAGCTCAGAAATGCGTCAACCAGACACCTTTTGTGATATGCCATAAGTAAAAAGATAAACATTAAACAATAACTGAGTCTCTGTTAGTTTTTCCCATATGCCAAATTAGGAGCCTATTTTTTCCATATACCATATAGCCAAACTTTTATTTTCTAAATCCCATGTGATTTGTTTTTAATTTGCACCATATCTTTATTTTTAATACTTATTTTTTCCATATGCCATAGGAGCCAATTATGGACCTTATCTATAATATATATACCCCCACACCTTCCCCTGCCCTCCCCCCCAACCCCCCCACCCCCCCTCCCCCGATAAATGGGTCTCAAAACTGAAGGGAACACGTCATATTGTTCAGTTCAAATTCAAACAATCAAGCGGCCATGTCAGATATTACCGTCTCTGTTACCGTCTTTTACATTAGAAAGTGTGTAGTAATGTTTTGTATATAGTGGAATAGCCATGCAATGTCATAAAACATGTTTTTGGTTTGAAAATTAAAATAGAATTTAATTTACTACCAAACTTTTCATTTTTTTTTCGTGCTTGTGTTATAAAAAAAATTAAATTATGAAATAAATTCAATCAGTTTCATTCAATTAAATTTATCATTAAAAATTAGCAGGAAGAAAAAAACATAATAAAATATCTTTAAACAAGGCATTATGCTTAAAAACATTATTCTTACATATATCATTATTTTTCACATAACATGTGGTTTGGGAGTGTCATAACACCATTCAATATTTTCAATATTCCACTAGTGGTACAACATAACGTTAATGACGTCATGGACGTCAAGTGAATGTACGTTTTCTGACGTAATGTGACGTTATAAAGTTATGTTATAAATATAATGTAACATTCGTTCTCATTCATTATTGAATTTATTAAACTCGTTTGCAAAAATTATATATTGCTCGGCAAGAGCCTCTCATTATATCATTTTGCCAACTCGTTCAATAGATTCAATTATGAATGAGTACTCGTGTAAGATCCTCTATATCTTCCAGTCAACTGTTTTCATGCACACAGAGTGGTTCCTAGACTGGCATTAGTCCTTAATATTAAAACATTTTAGCTATAACCTATCGTTATAGAATTTCCTTAGCACTAAAAGAGGCAAATATCTCCACTTATAACTTGTATAGTCTTATCTCAACATTAAGTTCAGCCATGGAGAGAAACAGAGCTTGAAATAAAATAATTTGTATGCAGAGTATTATTTTATTTTTTAATTTGTCTAAATTTATTATTTATAGTCTAATTTATAGTTATTTATAGTCTAATTTATAGACTGATACCAGTCTAAGTGGTTCCGCGTACTATATGTTAATATATTTCTGATCCACACATACCTGTATTTTTCTGATTCAGTAAAATCGGCTATTTATAGCTCATCGATTAAAGTGAACCGCTCTACCAAATTCACCAGCTCGATCGAAGGTAAATTGGTCGCTTTGAATTGAAAATATAAGTTTATGGTCATACTACACCAATTCATTTTCCATAGGCCTACCTTATAGCTCTAAGCTGTGTACTGAGTTCCCTAATATAGGAAGCTATATTTGTATTACTTGTTTTGAAGACCTATCTTAGTGTTATCAAAAAAACATACAGAAGCCATACCTTGAGTATGTTTTGAAAAAGCTGTTTGGGTCGGATGGTGCTGACCCGCCTACGTGCATGTAGAAACATGAGGAAAATGTAAATTATACTTCTTTCTTTGACTATGCAACACATTATGAATACATTTCACAAATGTATGATTTAACCTTTATAAGTACTCTTCAAAAGTTGAATTTTATTTTTTTAGCAATATTTCTTGGTTTGTTGACCTTGACAACCAATCAAAATTAAGAGATTCTGTGTTATAGCTCCGAATTTACCCTGGAACATTTTCCCTGCCCGCTGATTGGTTGGTAATTGGTGTAGTCTGATCTTATACCAGTCCAGTCATTGTTTGACTGGGTCCCTATTTATTTCTGTAAAAATAAGAGGTATCAACTGCTATAAGAAACACAGTTAAAACTCATAGCAATTTACACATTTCCAATACACCGTCTGAATAGAAGGCGGTGCCGCCAATAAACCTATCATCTGTCACGTGACCTTTGGTTATAAATAAACGCGTGCTGCAATTGGAGGATATTTAAGTATATATTTGGAAAACGCTGAACTATAAATAAGTTTATGCATACACTAATTGTAACCCAGCTAGCATTCTATATCGGGCCGACATCAAACCGATGTTTGTCTATACCGGCTCGATGTCGGTTATAATCTTGGCAAATAGGAATGATGTCGGCCCATCGTCGGCTGACAATATGTGCCCGATATCAAAATGGCATCTGCCCACCGAGCTAGTTCAGTAAGTAGAGCATGGGATTACCAATCCAAAATATACTCAGTTGCAAAAGAAACTGGACACATTGAAAATTACTTTACACCCTATCCTCTTTTTTCAAGCGACAGTCCCTAAATGATTCAACCTATTGAAAAACAAATGAAAACATGATATTGGCAATGGAATGATAAAAAAATTGATACCAAACATGGCATATTCATTTTGGAATTTGTCAATTTAATTCTATTTTTTTTTTATACAATTAAATCTAAACAAAGGAGATGATAATCGACCTTTTGAAACGGCCGAACACGACACATACGAAATATTGAAGTCTCGGTTTGATTGAGACTCAGTGTCCACTTTATTTTACAACTGAGTATATATGTTTCCCAACATACAAATTATCGGACGTTTACTTCCGTCCGAATTTTCGATCTAATCGATACAATTAATATAATATACTACTTATATAATATCTTTCTGTGGTGTTTATCTCAATTAGCCCGATTGAAAAAATATTCATTAGCAATAAATAAAACTCTTTTGAATGTAGGTAGCATCATTTTGAAATATAAGAAAGAACAAAGCGAATAATATCCGAAATATATACACAATATTTAAAATTAAATGTCATTACCTCCATTTATGGATTTATGGCGTGTTATGTCGGACCGACAGCGGTGCGATGAAGGGTATCAATTGATGTAAACTACGTCGGCCCGACGTCAGCCCGAGATATTATAACAGGCATAAGAAGAACTGTGCTCTTTGAGCTATATTCATAGAAAGTATTCATTGAACAATCAATTTGGCATGCCACACAAACAAAAATCGAATTAAAAAAAAACAGAAAAATATTGAATTTATCGGCCCTACATCGGCCCGACGTTGGACGTACGTCGGCATATTTTGCCGATATTTCGACCTTAAGCCGATATCGCCCGAGATAGGCATGCTGGTTGTTAATATATAGATATTTGTTGTTTTGGGTAGGATTTATTTTCATCGAGAAGTGAGAAGACATATTTTCACGAGTGCAAATATTTGAGTTTTCTCACTTCGAGATATAAATAAAACATATATTCACGACAAACCAACAAATATTCCACTTATTGTTTATCTAATTCACCAAAACAATAACGCCAACAACGTCAACAACGTCAACCGTTTAATGACGTCATTTTGAGTGAAAAAAAACATATATATCATATGTTCACATGTGAAATATAAACAATGAAAATATAAGGTTTCATTTCAATCATAAAATCCACTATTTCACTGTTAAGTATATAATAAATATTTATAATAGTCTAACTATCATTCTGGTAGTATGTGTCTGTATATAAGCGTAATTGTAGGTACAAAAACAAAACTAACTATTATGTCCGCCTTATCAATTGTGTAAATGTATTTCTGTCTTGTAAACATTGAATAAGTTCAGTTTTTGCTTTGTTTTCATCTGTTGTCTATATATTCATTTGCGAGCACAACACAAAGTTGTTTAATTACATGCAATATAGTTTGAAGAATTTCCTTGTGTTTACGGCCAACTACTTAATTATTTGCTGGATGACACTCCTTAATGTTTGTATCAGTTTTTGTTCAAACTATCATTAATATAGGCTATAGATCAATATTAATCAACCTAAAGATCATTTACTTACATCCTCCTTTTGATCTGAACGAGTGTTTTTGCTTGTTTTAATTATCTAAAAAAAAACAGTTGTTAAAATAAATCTACTTCCATCTGGATTTGAACACAGGTACTACGAATACAAGTATACCTTTGAAGATTAAAGGCATGCAGCAACTTTTTATAAGACAAAAAAACAACATACAAAGGATGAGTGTCGATTTGACGAGATGGTATGTCGGCAACCCGCTCGAAATGTATCAAGCAGATGAAAGCCGACTGATGTCAAATGCTTTTGGCTCACATGATATTACCACCACGCCACGGCTCACCCGAGTATTGCAACACAAAGTTAACATATATAAACCTACCTCAATATATCAATATTTGTCACGTGACCTTTGGTTATAAATAAACGCAAGCTGCTGTAGGCGGATATTTAAGTATATAATGGAAAGCGCTGAACTACAAATAAGTTAACGTAAGTGTACACTAACTGTAATAAATAAATGTAATATATCTTTTTTGTTTTTATTGTTTTTGTGTCAGTTGATAAGAACAATAACATCAATTTAATAAACAGTAATTGATCCGAGGGTAGCATATGATCCATGAAAATTATATATGAAACCATATAATGAAGGTTTTAATTTGTGTTTTGACTGGCCCTGTAACTATCCCAGATGATCGCCTCCAGTCCATATGAGTTAAGAAAAAATAAATAAAAATATACATACATATTCACATTATAACGCGGGAAAAAACATATACAACATTGTTTCGCTAATTTTTTCATCTTTAGCGTATTCAGAAATATATTTCAAACCTAATAATTTTATCAAAATTGAAAACGCACAGATACAATTTTCCACATCAGATGCTGTTATTTCCTTTTGTATTAAAATATGTTCATGAATAAATTTGTAGATTTTTAAGTATGCATCTCATTATGCATAATTAGTATCTATTGCTCATCCACAGGAAACATATTTGACCAGCACACACTGAGATTTGTGAGCACGACTTTAAGATGTATAGTCCGTGATTGTGTTAAGAGCAAGATAAAGTATGGGCTATTAAACTATTTGCCTGACTGACATACCATCATGTTCACAGTTCCCAAGTGCATTTGTTAAATATCAATTAGCATTTCCATATTTTTTTTATGTCAATAGAACCTTCAGATCAGACTTTTTATTACACTAAGGGTGGGTTTTAACACATATATATTGGAACGGAGGTGGTGATGGTCATGGGGGTGGGGGGGGGGGGGGGACCTCAATAAAAAATCTGCTTCCGGTTGGACTTGAACTACGAACACAATTAAACTTGGCAAATTAAATAAATACATAACAGTCCGACAGTGCTTTTGGCTCACATGATATTACCACCACGCCACGGCTCACCCGAGTACTGCAACACAAAGTTAATATATATAAACCTATCTCAATATATCAATATCTGTCACGTGACTATTGGTTATAAATAAACGTGTGCCGCTATTGGCGAGTATTTATGTATATTCTGGAAAGCGTTGAACTATAAAACACTATTCATAAGTTAACAGTTGGAATGTATCAAACTAATATAGTTACCTTTATATCTAATGCTGTTGTTTTTTAAATTAATCTAACTTTTGTTTGTGTCTGTAGATAAAACCAACAACATATTTCATAACATTACTCAAACTGAATGTAGCATGTGACCCATGCACTTTTACTCGTTTTACATATTATGTTTTATTCATATTTGTGTTTTACTTATATTGCCTATTGATGATGCCTTGTTGATTAGAGATAAGATCATGGCGAGGATTTCTTTATTTACACTGTCCTGTTTTAATGGGATGACAGTAGGGTAAGTGTGAGGTTTGGTACACCCTAGAACAG
This sequence comes from Cyrtodaria siliqua, assembly GCA_037043455.1. Lineage (NCBI taxonomy): Eukaryota > Metazoa > Mollusca > Bivalvia > Adapedonta > Hiatellidae > Cyrtodaria > Cyrtodaria siliqua. The sequence continues at coordinate 122,856 of JAWPHD010001796.1, read as the reverse complement.
GTTTAAACCCCCAGTGGCCTTTGTTGCCACTGACCGTTCCAAGGCGGTAGCCCTATTGTCAACCCTTTTGTGTTTGTGATGTCGTTTGCATTTTTTATTACTTTTGGCTTCTCGTTTGTCTGTTTGCGTGTTTGTTTTTGTGTTTTGTGGTTGACTGTCGTCCTTGAATGCTGCTTTCCCTGTCCGATATTTTTATATTTCTTATTATCCTCGTTAATAGGTCTAGGACGGATCGATGGCATTCCGCCGTAGACCTTACAATACGATAAGACTCGTGCGCATATGATTTAAACTTCAACAATTACTCAAATGCGTCTGAATCATATAATGACGGTTTAATTTGTATTTAGATTGGTCTTGTAACTGTTCCAGATCTTCATCAGTCCTTATAAGTTAAAAGAAATAATCAGAACCTATTCTTAGATAATCACATCATAAAGCGGTACATATACAAATTAGTTATTTTTCTCTAATTTCATCATTATTAACGTATACTGAAATATATCTATAATTCACCTGATCTTCATGCCGGTTATTTTATGGAAATTGAAAATTGACCTAAATTTCTCCTTTCATACTCTTTTCCTATATATACACTTATAAAAGTATCCATAGCAAGTGGCGTGTTTTCCTATCAAAGGCCTTTGAGTATATATTTTTCCGAGCATGCTTAATTAATATATATTGTTTACATCATAAGAAACATTATAGTTGTATAGTCCTTGATCGTGTATAGGACAAGATGTATCTTTTTGCCTGACATAAATACCTTAATGTTTATATCACTATGGTTCCCATCTGCATTTGTTAAATATATATTAGCATTACCATAACATTCAAGCATAAGCAATTTTATGTCTATAGAACCTTCATATCAGTCTTTTCATTTGACTAAATGTGTGCGGGTGAAGTTAATGAGGAATCGGGTAAACATACAAAACAAATATATGTTTCCGTCTGGATTAGAACAGAAATCTAAGAATCTCTTAGATCTCTGATTTGAACATCGAACACAATCAAACTTTTGCGAATTAAATGCATATAAAATCGTGTTATAGTCATAGACAAACACAAAAAGATATATAAACTCTTATTTCTAGTCTAAGATGAATATAATATAATGAATACCAAAGATCATTTAAATAATGCAACGTTTGATTTGAACGAGTGCGTTTTTTTTATATTCGGAAAAGAAAAGTTTATAAATAAAACATTTGCCAACGTCTGGATTTGAACTCGGGTACTACGAATACAATACACATACGTTTGCGTATTAAAGGCATACATCATCTTGTGGTTCAGACAAGAAAAGTAAAGTTAAAACATACAAAAGGATGAGTGTCGATATGGCTCGATGGTATGTCGACAACCCACCCGCTCGAGATAACTCAAGTGGACGAAAGCCGACTGATGTCAAATGCTTTTGGCTCACATGATATTACCACCACGCCACGGCTCACCCGAGTATTGCAACAAAAGGCAACATATATAATCCTACCTCAATTAAAATATCTGTCACGTGACCTTTGATTATATAAATAAACGTAAGCGTTACATTTGTTAATTGTTAATACTACAAAAAGGGTAGCCATTCATCTTTAAGAAAAAATGTTAAGAACATATACTTAGACATTCTCATTATAACGCGGGAAAATATTCCTTTTGTATTAAAATATTTGTTATGAATAAATGTGTTTACTTTTAAGTATGCATCTCATCATGCATAATTAGTATCTATTGTTCATACCACAGGAAACATATTTTGACCAGCACACACTGAGATTTGTGAACACGACTTTAATTTGTATAGTCCGTGATTGTGTTAAGAGCAAGATAAAGTATGGGCTATAAAACTATTCGCCTGACTGACATACCATCATGTTCATGGTTCCCAGGAGCATTTGTTAAATATCAATTAGCATTACTGCATTTTATTATATGTCAAAAGAACCTTCAGATCAGCCTTTTGATTAGCCTAAGAGTGGGCTTTAACACATATATACTGGGAGGGGGTGGTGGTGGGTGGGGAAGGCGGACCTCCATAAAAAATCGGCTTCCGGTTGAACTTCAACTACGAACACTATTAAACTTGGCACATAACCGTCCGACAGTAAGGACAACAAAAGAAAGTAAAAGAATACAAAAAGATGAGTGTCGATTTAGCGCGATGGTATGTCGGCAATCCACTCGAGATATTTCAAGTGGACGAAAGCCGACTGATGTCAAATGCTTTTGGCTCACATGATATTACCACCACGCCACGGCTCACCCGAGTATTGCAACATAAAGTTAACATATATAAACCTATCCCAATATATCAATATCTGTCACGTGACTATTGGTTATAAATAACCTTGTGCTGCTATAGCGAGTATTTAAGTATATATTGGAAAGCGTTGAACTATAAAACACTATTCCTAAGTTAACAGTTGGAATGAATCGAACTAATATAGTTACCTTTATATCCAATGCTGTTTTTTTTTAAATTGATCTAACTTTTCTTTTGTGTTTGTAGATAAAACCAGCAACATATTTTCATAACATTACTCAAACTGAATTTAGCATGTGACACATGCACTTTTGCTCGTTTTACATATTATATGTTCTATTATCCTCAATAATAGGTCTAGGATGGGTCGAGGGCATTCCGCCGTAGACCTTACAATTTTCGTTATAGTTCATGCATTAGGTCAGATAATACTCATGAGCATATGATTTATACTTCAACAAATACAAATGCGTCTGAATCATTTAATGACGGTTTAATTTGTATTTAGATTGCCCTTGTAACTGTTCCAGATCTTCACCAGTCCTTATAAGTTAAAAGAAAACAAATAAGAACCTACTTTTAGATAATCACATCATAAATCGGTACATACACAAATAAGTTATTTTTATCTAATCTTTTCAATATTAACGTATACTGAAATACACCTATAATTCACCTGAGCTTCATGCCGGTTATTTTATGAAAATTGAAAATTGATCTAAATTTCTCCTTTTATACTTTTTTTTTATATATATGCACTTATGAATTATCTATAGTAAATGGCTTTTTTCCAATCAAAAGCTTTTGAGTATATATTTGTCCGAGCATGCTTAATTAATATATTGTTGACATCATAAGAAACATTATAGTTGTTTAGTCCCTGATCGTGTTTAGGACAAGATGTATCTTAATACCTTAATGTTTATATCACTATGGTTCCCAACTGCATTTGTTAAATATATATTATTAGCATTACCATAGCATACACGCATATGCAATTTTATGTCTACAGAACAATCAGATCGGTATTTTCATTCGACTAAATGTGGGGCGTTTTTTTAATAAAGAATCGGGTAAACATACAAAACGAAAATCTGTTTCCGTCTGGATTAGAACAGAAATCTAAGAACCTCTTAGATCTCTGATTTGAACACCGAACAAAATCAAGCTTTTGCGAATTAAAGGCATACAAAATCGTGTTAAAGTTATAGACAAAAATAAAATAAAATATATAAACTATTATTTCGAGTCTAATGTCAATATATATCATACTAAAGATCATTTAAATAATTCAACGTTTGAATTGAACGAGTGTGGGTTTTATATAATCGAAAAAGAAAAGTTGCTAAAGAAATATCTGCCAACGTCTGGATTTGAACTCGGGTACTACGAATACAATTACACCTAAAGGCATACAACATCTTGTTTTTAAGACAAGAAAAGGAAAGTTAAAACATACACAAGGATGAGTGTCGATTTAGCGCGATGGTATGTCGGCAACCCGTTGAGATAACTCAAGTGGACGATAGCCGACTGATGTCAAATACTTTTGGCTCACATGATATTACCACCACGCCACGTTTCACCCGAGTATTGCAACACAAAGTTAACATATATAAACCTACCTCAATATATCAATATCTGTCACGTGACCTTTGGTTATAAATAAACGCAAGCTGCTATTGGCGGATATTTAAGTATATAATGGAAAGCGCTGAACAATAAATAAGCTGTCGTAAAAGTACACACTTATTGTAATAAATAACTGTAATATATCTTTTTTGTTGTTGTTGTTTTTGTGTCAGTTGATAAAAACAACAACATCAATTTAATGAACAGTAATTGATCCGAAGGTAGCATGTGGGCCATGAAAATTTTATATGAAACCATATAATGAAGGTTTTAATTGTGAAATCATATAAAAGGGTTTTTTATTTGTATTTTGGCTGCCTCTGTAACTATCCTAGATGATACCCTCCAGTCTATATAAGTTAAAAAAAATTAAGAACTTATACTTAAATATTCACATTAAAACACGGGAAAAGATATATAAAACATTGTTTCGGTAATTTCTTCATCTTTAGCGTATTCTGAAATATATGTGTTATTTGATAGCGATTATTTTTTTATCAAAATTAAAAACGCACAGATAAAATTTTCCACATCAGATGATGTTATTTCCTTTTGTATTAAAATATGTTCATGAATAAATGTGTATATTTTTAAGTATGCACCTCAGCATGCATAATTAGTATATATTGTTCATACCACAGGAAACATATTTGACCAGCACACACTGAGATTTGTGAGCACGACTGTAAGATTTATAGTCCGTGATTGTGTTAAGAGCAAGATAAAGTATGGGCTATTAAACTATTTGCCTGACTGACATACCATCATGTTCATGGTTCCCAAGTGCATTTGTTAAATATCAATTAGCATTACCATAATATTTTTGTTTATGTCAATAGATCAGCCTTTTGATTAGACTAAGGGTGGGCTTTAACACATATATATTGGGTGTTGGGGGACGGGGGGAGGGGATGGGGTGGTGCGTCGGACCTCAATAAAAAAAACCTGCTGCTTCCGGTTGGACTTGAACTACGAACACAGTTAAACTTGGCAAATTAAATAAATAAATAACCGTCTGACAGTTAGGACAAAAAAAGTAAGTAAGAGCATACAAAAGGATGAGTGTCGATTTAGCGCGATGGTATGTCGGCAATCCACTCGAGATTTTCAAGTAGACGAAAGCCGACTGATGTCAAATGCTTTTGGCTCACATGATATTACCACCACGCCACGGCTCGCCCGAGTATTGCAACACAAAGTTAACATATACAAGAAAAATTTGATACAAAGTATCACATAGTAGCGTAAAAATAATTTCTATGATAGACTATGTAATGGAATTGGGAATAATGAAGTAACAAGACATTTTAATATTTACAACAACAATTTTAATGGAACAAATGTGTTATGTATGAAGCATGGCATTAAGAAATATGAGAAAATGGAAATGTTATGTACCCTTCCGGCGAAAAGGGATTGTCCTTTAGTTTATATACAGAAAATGTACACACCAGTTGATGAACAAGGTGATTCCTATATGCCTGCCATGATACCACGCAACACAACGTGCAATCTATTTGTGTTTATGCAACTAGAAATCTTGACAGTGTCTCCATTAAAAACGCCTGTAAGTTCAGAAATAAATATTAATAGCCTCGATCTCACTCCGCTAAAGGCCTTATAGTGCCAAATGATGCATTTAACTCAGAAATGCGTCAACCGGACACTTCTTGTGATATGTCAGAAGTAAAAAAATAAATATTAAACAATAACTGAGCCTCTGTTAGTTTTTTTTTTCCATATGCCATTTTTCCATATACCATATTGACAAACTTTTGTTTTCTAAATCGCATGTGAGTTTTTTAATTTGCACCATATCTTTATTTTTAATACTTATTTTTTCCATATATATTTTTGTCCATATGTCATAAGAGGCAAATGTTTTTTTCCATATGCCAAATGCCATATGGGACCTCCCCTCCCAACCACCCTCTCCCGTTGTGAGTTGTAAATCCCATGTGAGTTTTTTTTTAATTTGAACCATATATTTATTTTTAATACTTATTTTTCCATATATATTTTTTTCCATATGCCATATGAGGCTTCCCTCCCCGCCAAATGGTTCTCAAAACTGAAGGGAACATGTCATATTGTTCAGTTCAAATTCAAACCATCAGGCTGCCATGTCAGATCTTACTCGGAAGAGACAGTCTCTGTTACCGTCTTTTACATAAAGTGTGTGGTAATGTTTTGCATGCATTGGAGTAACCATGCAATGTCATAAAACATGTTTTTGGTTTGAAAATTAAAATAGAATTTAAGACCTGAAATTTTTATTTTACTACCAAACCTTTTTTTTTCATTTTCGTGTGTGTGTTTTAAGAAAATTTAAATTATGAATTAAATTCAATCCGTTTTATTCAATTAAATTGATCATTAATAATTAGCATGAAGAAAAAAACATAATAAAATAACTTTAAATAAGGCATTATGCTTAAAAACATTATTCTTACATATATCATTATATCTTCCAGTCAGCTACTTTCATGCACACAGAGTGGTTCCGTATTATATTTTCTTTCTGATCCATAACACTGGGAGCCAAATACCTGTATTTTGCTGATGCCGTAAAATCGCCTATTTATAGCTCAGCGTGTATCGGCGAGTTTAGATTAAAGTGGACTGCTCTATCAAATTCACCAGCTCGATCGAAGGTGAAATGGTCGCTTTGCATTGAAAATATGATTTAACACCAGTTCAGATATTTTTGACTGGGTCCTTATTTATTTCTGTAAAAATAACAGGTATCAACTGCAATATGAAACACAGTCAAAACCCATAGCAATTTACAAAACCCATACCATTTCCCATACACCGTCCGAAATAGAGGCGGCGAAATAAAAATCTGAATATATAACACCTTTTCTTGAAACTTATTTCGATGAATTTAAACTACCCTTACGTTAAAAACTCAATATTAAGAACAGTCCTTCGTTTGCATATTAGAGTACGTTACCCCATTGGAAATCGGCATACGGGAAAAGTCTTCGATGAAAAACAGTTGCTTTTCATCGTACTGGGAATACGACGAAGCAACATGAAATTAGAACGATATTGGATATTGTGCACTTGACATTGGATAGCCTGGCATAATATTATCCAGAAAAAACACACTGGACATTGGACTTGAACAGCAAGCTCCTCAGCCAAAATGTCATTTATTCAAATTCAATGCATCTGATGCCATATCTACCTGATTAGGCATGTACAATAAAACAAATCCAAGGTTTTATCACGCATACTCAACATGCTTTTTAATGTGAATAAATTGTCTGTGACTGATAAACATCTATACATAAGGCACTGCTTAAAATATGTACCAGGCGATAAAATAAACAATGCCTTTTTTCAACCACATATACATACACATACTTGTTTTATTACCTTCGCGGAGTGAATACGTAGGATTGATTTGATTGGATGAATTAGCAACTATTTTTTATTGTAAGGTTTAATATTAAAACGATAATGTATTTGTGTAATAAATAAATAAATATATCGCTTTAGTATAAAAACAAAATGTAAATAATAATAATAATTGTTTAGTCATAAGCATGTTTAACCATAATAATTTGCCTTTTTTGCATTTCATTATACCGTATCATTATATGTTATGAATTAAATATTGTTTAACGGCTCATCAACACAGTATAGGTTATTTAGAGCCGCTCCAGAGAGAGGGGAAGGATACATAGGAATCCGGGATCCGTGCCCTACTCTTATTATCGAATAAATTGCTATGGTTCTTTAACGTGCTCGGATATACCGATACACGGGACCGCCCGGTTCACGTCCCTATCCGACGGACGGGCTAAGGAAAAGTTCTTTGCCCAAGAACACACCGACGAAACTCAGTGACAAATCCGCCGCGCTACCGACTGCGCCACGCCAGCTCGCTCGTTAGCAGTACGTGTAAAGCCTCTTTATCACTACTGTAATATATACTAAAGTAAAGAAGAAATGCAACTCGGGAATTTCCGCTATATACTTATATATATATGCAGCACACTTAAATCCACGTAACATTCCATAAAAATGCCAAATGTTTTGCAGAAATGACAAGGCTACAGCTAGTTAGAGAAACGACAAAACTGTGCTATTTTATTCACAGTTTACTCACATGTAACACGAAATTCGTAAATGCTGAAGTTCATATTTTACAATTTGAGGCATTTTAGTACTGTATTTAATGTAATGAGATTGCAGAAGTTTGCTCACCTGCTTGAGCCAAACGCGTATTCTATTAATAATAAAACTTTGAAGGGATAACATTTGTTGTGTATTGTGTCGTTATAGTGTGTTTTTAAAAAAAGAAAAAGTATTATGTAGCCATATACCGTTCGATTATTAGAAGCATATTGTAATACAATATATAGCTGAAATTCCCATGTTGCGCGTCTTTGTTTCCTAGTACATGTAGTATATATTTTACTTTATCGTGGACCTCTGATGACGTCTACCTAAATTCTCAGAGGACGGTAGTCTAACAGCGTTTGGTATTTGTCTTAAAAACATTCTTGTCCTAGCCTTAATCGTTTGTTGTCTTGTTGCTCTGGCTTCTGCCAAGTCATTGAGATTTAAGGTGATCAATTCATATCAACAAACATGAAATTAATTATTTGTTTTGCAGATATTGGATCAATGAAACATTCAAGCCTAAATACATGTTGTACATTGTGTTGATCTCTTTGTCCAGGACAAAAACATTACAATGGAACCCTATGGAAAATTAATTGTGATGTGAGACGTTGTAGTGGTCACTCACCATGTATCTTCAGGCCTCGCCCTCTGTTGATAAGCCACTAGCGAATCAGAGTACATTATTCTGCTATGTAGTATATTGTAGTGAATATATGGATAGTTGCATTGAAATAAATGAAAATTTACACAATCATGTGTCTGTATAAACCATCCCTTTAAGGGTCTAGTTCTCACATAATGACACCATTACAGACGTGGATGGTAATATGTCGACCTAAATGTCAAACTAGGGTTATTATGGCTAATCACGGTTATTTTGCAAAACTAGTATGTGGCGATAAGTGACCTTCTACAATGTACTCATATATGCATCTATATAGAATAATGACTGAAATTATATGACTGTTATTAAAGTGAAATACGCTTAAAACCTTTTTACTATTTGTCCAGGGTTTCTTTGATGAATACATCATGAGTTCAATTATTTTACTTTCTTGTTATACAAAGAAGAATAGGTATAAAAGTCAAGCAAGACATGTAGCATTCAAGTTCCACAGTCAACAACAAACACGCACAGAAACAAACACTGACTACAAAAATAAACAATAGGCAAGATATGACATCACACGCATAAAAGGGTTGACAATAGGGCAACCACCATGGAACGGTCCATTCCATAACAGGCCGCTGAGGTTTAAACCAGGTTCTAGGGTGCACCAAACCTCACTCTTACCATATTAACGGGACAGTGTAAATAAAGATATCTCCGCCAGGTTATATTCTCAAACAAACAAGTCAGCATTAATAAGCATTATACGTATAACACATAAATGATCATGTATATATGCATATACAAATAAAAGCCTAGAAATCCACAAAACAACTACCTAATGACTTGGAAGAAATTAGAGAAACAAGACAACAAACCGACCGTTAAGGGTACGACGAGACAAGATTTAAGTCATTCGAAACTTACTCCAAGAAATTCCACATAAGTTTGCATTGATGTTTATGTTTTACTTACAAATAAACGTGTGCATTGCGCGCAAAATCAATATTCAACGGAAAAGGTGTCTTTTAAACTATATTATCATTTATTACGAGCAATAATAATTATATTAGATTCAATGTAGAACATATAAAATTAACTGTGCCATTCTAGTCAGAATACAGGAGACGTTACAATATACTAATCACAATATACAAGAATTTTTTTTGCACCAAATCAATGGTCTTGAATCTATTCCCTAGTGCGTCATCTGACTCACAAGTATATGAAAGAGTAAATCCACAAGTCCAACCACATATGCATATAATGATTATAAGAATACCTGCATGAATAGATATCTCAGAACATGCTTATACAGTTGTATAAATATGAACTTTGTTTTTGATTGAATGTTGTTTTACGTCATTTTACCACAATTCAGGACATATATCACGTTCGATTTTGTGGAATAGACAGACCACCCCATTTGTCCAGTACTGATTACGCCATCCGTAAGCATCGACACTGTGTCATTTGACATTTCGAGCTCTGCCGCGGTTAAAGGTGAAAACGTTTTAGACGCAGCTTTTTTACTACCCCGGCCACGGATGCGCTTTTGATGAACGTTTAGGGAATCGATGTTAATGTTCTTATGTTGAGACGTATTATGTAATTCTAAAAATATTTCCTAGATAAACAATCCGATTTCTTAATGAAAGTATTTGCGTTCTGTTAACCAGGATTATATTTATGTATTTATTATATATGTGTTTTTCTGCATACTTTCATGTAACCATTCACCGAGAGTATTCAAAGATTTCTTTAATAGTAAATATAACATACCTTCGCAGAACAAACGCGTTTCTATGTACTATGTATTTCAAACCGTGCAGCGATGTGCCCTCAGTGAACTCTTCCAGAAGGTTGTACCAGTTGATCTTTATATCCGGGTTGTGTTTGTCACGTGATGAAGACATGTAACTTTCTCGAGACGACGTCCTGTTGTATTTGGCGCGGGTGCTCAATGCGGTGGTAAAAGTCGTGACTGAAACGTCATCACTGTGCTTATGGTTGTATACGTCTCCATCCATGGTTGTTGTTTCTTCTACGCCTTGTCTGAAATGAAGATAATTTGTTCAAACACATACAGTTCATAGTCTTTCAGTAAAATAATTAAAACGGCTTCTTGTCTAACAAGAATGAAAGAAATCCTGAGCAAAGTCTACTTAAATGTAAGCCAAGGAATCTGTTCATCAATGGTCAATATAATATGTAATATACTGAGTTCTAGGGTCAACAAATCTCACGTTTCTCTTAAAGCGGCACTGTGTATATAAAGTAAGGAATCCCCGCCAGAGTATCTCCTAACACACCTAAACATGTTATTCAGTTTAAAGAATACAAAATAAAAAAGAATAAAGTAAAAATCTTCAATGGAATATACATGTTTGCCTTGTCATCAAGGAGAAAACGTCACATATAAACTACAGCACCCGAATACAATGGCACCGTAGGTACACACTGTACCACAGACTAAATCAAACGAGCAAATTAAATAGTAAAGAAATACGCTGAACAACAGACTTAATCAAATGAGCAAATTAAATAGTAAATAAACACGCTGTACCACAGACTAAATCAAACGAGCAAATTAAATAGTAAAGAAACACACTGTACCACAGACTAAATCAAACGAGCAAATTAAATAGTAAAGAAACACACGCTGTACCACAGACTAAATCAAATGAGAAAATTAATTAGTAAAGAAAGACGCCGTACCACAGACTAAATCAAAGGAGCTAATTAAATAGTAAAGAAACATGCTGTATCACAGACTAAATCAAATGAGCCAATTAAATAGTAAAGAAACACGCTGTACTAAAGACTAAATCAAACGAGCAAATTAAATAGTAAAGAAAAACGCCGTACCACAGACTACACTAAATGAGAAAATTAAATAGAAATGAAACAAACTGTACCACAGACAAAATCAAATGGGCAAATTAAATAGTAAAGATACACACTGTACCAAAGACTAAATCAAATGCGCAAATTAAATATTAAAGAAACACGCTGTACCACAGACTAAATCAAATGAGCAAATTAAATATTAAAGAAACACGCTGTACCACAGACTAAATCAAATGAGCAAATTAAATAGTAAACAAACACGCTGTACCACAGACTAAATCAAATGAGCAAATAAAATAGTAAAGAAACAAACTGTACCACAGACTAAATCAAATGAGCACGCTAAATAGTAAAGAAACACGCTGTACCACAAACTAAATCAAAAGAGCATATCTAATAGTAAATAAATACGCTGTACCACAGACTTAATCAAATGAGCAAATTAAATAGTAAAGAAACACGCTGTTCCACAGACTAAATCAAACGAGCTAATAAAATAGTAAAGAAACACGCTGTTCCACAGACTAAATCAAACGAGCAAATTAAATAGTAAAGAAACACGCTGTACCACAGACTAAATAAAACGAGCAAATTAAATAGTAAAGAAACAAACTGTACCAAATACTAAATCAAACGAGCAAACTAAATAGTAAAGAAACAAACTGTACCACAGACTAAACCAAACGAGCAATTTAAATAGTAAAGAAACACGCTGTACTACAGACTAAATCAAACGCGCAAATTAAATAGTAAAGAAATAAACAGTACCACAGACTAAATCAAATGAGCAAATTAAATAGTAAAGAAACACGGTGTACCACAGAATAAATAAAATAAGCAAACTAAATAGTAAAGAAACACGCTGTACCATAGACTAAATCAAACGAGCAAATTAAATAGTACAGAAATACGCTGTACCTTAGACTAAATCAAATGAGCGAATTAAATAGTAAAGAAACACGCTGTACCAAAGACTAAATCAAACGAGCAAATTAAATAGTACAGAAAAACGCTGTACCAATGACTAAATCAAATGAGCACATTAAATAGTAAAGAAACAAGCTGTACCACAGACTAAATCAAACGAGCAAATTAAATAGTAAAGAAAGACGCTGCACCACAGACTAAATAAAATGAGCAACTTAAATCATAAAGAAACACGCTGTAACACAGACTAAATCAAACGAGCAAAGTAAAAAGTAAAGAAACCCGCTGTACCACAGACTAAATTAAACGAGCAAATTAAATAGTACAGAAACACGCTGTACCACACACTAAATCAAACGAGCAAATTAAATAATAAAGAAACACGCTGTACAAAAGACTAAATAAAACGAGCAAATTAAATAGTAAAGAAACAGTCTATACCAAATACTAAATCAAACGAGCAAATTAAGTAATAAAGAAACACGCTGTACCACAGACTAAATCAAATGAGCAAATTAAATAGTAAAGAAACGCGCTATACCACAGACTAAATCAAATGAGCAAATTATATAGTAAAGAAACACGCTGTACCACAGACTAAATCAAACGAGCACTTTAAATAGTAAAGAAACATGCTGTACCACAGACTCAATCAAAGGAGCAAATTAAATAGGAAAGAAACACGCAGTACCATAGACTAAATCAAAATACCAAATTAAATAGTAAAGAAACACGCGGTACTACAGACTAAATCAAATTAACACGTTATAATAGTAAAGAAACACTCTGTACCAGAATAAATCAAACAAGCAAATTAAATAATAAAGAAACACGCTGTACCACAGACTAAATCAAACGAGAAAATTAAATAGTAAAGAAACACGCTGTACCACAGACTAAATCAAACAAGCAAATTAAATAGTAAAGAAACACGCTGTACCACAGACTAAATCAAACGAGCAAATTAAATAGTAAAAAAACACGCTGTTCCACAGACTAAATCAAATGAGAACATTAAATAGTAAAGAAACATGCTGTACCATAGACTAATTCAAACGAGCGAATTTAATAGTAAAAAACACGCTGTACCACAGACTAAATCAAATGAGCAAATCAAAAAGTAAAGAAACACTCTGTACAACAGACTAAATCAAATGAGCAAATTAAAGAGTAAAGAAACACGCTGTACCACAGACTAAATCAAATGAATAAATTAATTAGTAAAGAAACACGCTGTACCACAGACTTAATCAAACGAGCAAATTAAATAATAAACAAACACACTGTACCACAGACTAAATCAAATGAGCACGTTAAATAGTAAAGGAACACGTTGTACCACAGACTAAATCAAACGATCAAATTAAATAGTAAAAAAACATGCTTTACCACAGACTAAATCAAACGAGCATATCAAATAGTAAATAAATACGCTGTACCACAGACTAAATCAAATGAGCAAATTAAATAGTAAAGAAACACGCTGTACCAAAGACTAAATCAAACGAGCAAATAAAATAGTAAAGAAACACGCTGTACCACAGAATAAATCAAACGAGCAAATTAAATAGTAAAGAAGCAAACTGTAACACAGACTAAATCAAAAGAGCAAATTAAATAATAAAGAAACAAACTGTACCACAGACTGAATCAAATGAGCAAATTAGGTAGTAAAGAAACACGCTGTACCACAGACTGAATCAAACAAGCAAATTAAATAATAAAGAAACACGCTGTACCACAGACTAAATCAAACGAGCAAATTAAGAAGTAAAGAAACACGCTGTACCACAGACTAAATCAAAGGAGCAAATTAAATAGTAAAGAAACGCGCTATACCACAGGCTAAATCAAATGAGCAAATTAAATAGTAAAGAAACACGCTGTACCACAGACTTAATCAAACGAGCACTTTAAATAGTAAAGAAACACGCTGTACCACAGACTCAATCAAACGAGCAAACTAAATAGTAAAGAAACATGCTGTACCATAGACTAAATCAAATGACCAAATCAAATAGTAAAGAAACACGCGGTACCAAAGACTAAATCAAACGAGCAAATAAAATAGTAAAGAAACACGCTGTACCACAGACTAAATCAAACGAGCAAATTAAATAGTAAAGAAGCAAACTGTAACACAGACTAAATCAAAAGAGCAAATTAAATAATAAAGAAACAAACTGTACCACAGACTGAATCTTTATGAGCATATTAGGTAGTAAAGAAACACGCTGTACCACAGATTGAATCAAACAAGCAAGTTAAATAATAAAGAACACGCTGTACCACAGAATAAATCAAACGAGCAAATTAAAGAGTAAAGAAACACTCTGTACCACAGACTAAATCAAATGAGCAAATAAAATAGTAAAGAAACACAGTGTACCACAGACTAAATCAAATGAGCAAATTAAACAATAAAGAAACACGCTGTACCACAGACTAAATCAAATGAGCAAATTAAATAGTAAAGAAACACACTGTACCACAGACTAAATCAAATGCGCAAATTAAATAGTAATGAAACATGCTGTACCACAGACTAAATCAAATGAACACATTAAATAGTAAAGAAACGCGCTGTACCACAGACTAAATCGAACGGGCACGTTAAATAGTAAAGAAACATGATGTACCACAGGCTAAGTCAAACGAGCAAATTAAATAGTAAAAAAATGATCTGTACCGCAGACTAAATCAAACGACACGTTAAATAGTAAAGAAACGCGCTGTACCACAGACTAAATCATACGAGAAAATTAAATAGTAAAGAAACACGCTGTACCATAGACTAAATAAAACGAGCAAATTAAATAGTAAAGAAACACGCTGTGCCACAGACTAAATCAATTGAGCACGTTAAATAGTAAAGAAACACGTACGCTCTACTACAGACTAAATGAAAAGAGCACGTTAAATAAGAAAGAAACACGCAGTACCACAGACTAAATCAAACAAGCAAATTAAATAGTAAAGAAACACGCTGTAGCACAGACTAAATCAAACGAGCAAATTAAATAGAAAAGAAACACGCTGTACCACAGGCTAAATCCAAATTAAATAGTAACGATAAATGCGGTACTACAAACTCAATAAAACAAGCAAATTAAATAGTAAAGAAACACGCTGTACCACAGGCTAAATCCAAATTAAATAGTAACGAAACACGCGGTACTACAGACTCAATGAAATAAGCAAATTAAATAGTAAAGAAACACGCTGTAGCACAGACTAAATCAAACGAGCAAATTAAATAGTAAAGAAACACGCTGTACCACAGGCTAAATCCAAATTAAATAGTAACGATAAACGCGGTACTACAGACTCAATAAAACAAGCAAATTAAATAGTAAAGAAACACGCTGTACCACAGACTAAATCAAATGAGCAAATTAAATAGTAAACAAACAAACTGTACCACAGACTAAATCAAATGAGCACGCTAAAAAGTAAAGAAACACGGTGTACCACAGACTCAATCAATTGAGCATATCAAATATCAAATAAATACGCTGTACCACAGACTAAATCAAATGAGCAAATTAAATAGTAAAGAAACACGCTGTTCCACAGACTTAATCAAACGAGCAAATAAAATAGTAAAGAAACACACTGTTCCGCAGCATAAATAAAACGAGCAAATTAAATAATAAAGAAACACGCTGTACAAAAGACTAAATAAAACGAGCAAATTAAATAGTAAAGAAACAATCTATACCAAATACTAAATCAAACGATCAAATTAAGTAATAAAGAAACACGCTGTACCACAGACTAAATCAAATGAGCAAATTAAATAGTAAAGAAACGCGCTATACCACAGACTAAATCAAATGAGCAAATTATATTGTAAAGAAACACGCTGTACCACAGACTAAATCAAACGAGTACTTTAAATAGTAAAGTAACAAGCGGTACTACAGACTAAATCAAATTAACACGTTATAATAGTAAAGAAACACTCTGTACCAGAATAAATCAAACAAGCAAATTAAATAATAAAGAAACACGCTGTACCACAGACTAAATCAAACGAGAAAATTAAATAGTAAAGAAAAACGCTGTACCACAGACTAAATCAAACAAGCAAATTAAATAGTAAAGAAACACGCTGTACCACAGACTAAATCAAACGAGCAAATTAAATAGTTAGAAAACACGCTGTTCCACAGACTAAATCAAATGAGAACATTAAATAGTAAAGAAACATTCTGTACCATAGACTAATTCAAACGAGCGAATTTAATAGTAAAAATCACGCTGTACCACAGACTAAATCAAATGAGCAAATCAAAAAGTAAAGAAACACTCTGTACAACAGACTAAATCAAATGAGCAAATTAAAGAGTAAAGAAACACGCTGTACCACAGACTAAATCAAATGAATAAATTAATTAGTAAAGAAACACGCTGTACCACAGACTTAATAAAACGAGCAAATTAAATAATAAACAAACACACTGTACCACAGACTAAATCAAATGAGCACGTTAAATAGTAAAGGAACACGTTGTACCACAGACTAAATCAAACGATCAAATTAAAAAGTAAAAAAACATGCTTTACCACAGACTAAATCAAACGAGCATATCAAATAGTAAATAAATACGCTGTACCACAGACTAAATCAAATGAGCAAATTAAATAGTAAAGAAACACGCTGTACCAAAGACTAAATCAAACGAGGAAATAAAATAGTAAAGAAACACGCTGTACCACAGACTAAATCAAACGAGCAAATTAAATAGTAAAGAAGCAAACTGTAACACAGACTAAATCAAAAGAGCAAATTAAATAATAAAGAAACAAACTGTACCACAGACTGAATCAAATGAGCAAATTAGGTAGTAAAGAAACACGCTGTACCACAGACTAAATCCAACAAGCAAATTAAATAGTAAAGAAGCAAACTGTAACACAGACTAAATCAAAAGAGCAAATTAAATAATAAAGAAACAAACTGTACCACAGACTGAATCTTTATGAGCATATTAGGTAGTAAAGAAACACGCTGTACCACAGACTAAATCAAAGGAGCAAATTAAATAGTAAAGAAACACGCTATACCACAGACTTAATCAAACGAGCACTTTAAATAGTAAAGAAACACGCTGTACCACAGACTCAATCAAACGAGCAAACTAAATAGTAAAGAAACAAACTGTACCACAGACTAAATCAAATGAGCACGTTAAAAAGTAAAGAAACACGGTGTACCACAGACTCAATCAATTGAGCATATCAAATATCAAATAAGTACGCTGTACCACAGACTAAATCAAATGAGCAAATTAAATAGTAAAGAAACACGCTGTTCCACAGACTTAATCAAACGAGCAAATAAAATAGTAAAGAAACACACTGTTTCACAGCATAAATAAAACGAGCAAATTAAATAATAAAGAAACACGCTGTACAAAAGACTAAATAAAACGAGCAAATTTAATAGTAAAGAAACAATCTATACCAAATACTAAATCAAACGAGCAAATTAAGTAATAAAGAAACACGCTGTACCACAGACTAAATCAAATGAGCAAATTAAATAGTAAAGAAACGCGCTATACCACAGACTAAATCAAATGAGCAAATTATATAGTAAAGAAACACGCTGTACCACAGACTAAATCATACGAGCACTTTAAATAGTTAAGAAACAAGCGGTACTACAGACTAAATCAAATTAACACGTTATAATAGTAAAGAAACACTCTGTACCAGAATAAATCAAACAAGCAAATTAAATAATAAAGAAACACGCTGTACCACAGACTAAATCAAACGAGAAAATTAAATAGTAAAGAAACACGCTGTACCACAGACTAAATCAAACAAGCAAATTAATAGTAAAGAAACACGCTGTACCACAGACTAAATCAAACGAGCAAATTAAATAGTTAGAAAACACGCTGTTCCACAGACTAAATCAAATGAGAACATTAAATAGTAAAGAAACATGCTGTACCATAGATTAATTCAAACGAGCGAATTTAATAGTAAAAAACACGCTGTACCACAGACTAAATCAAATGAGCAAATCAAAAAGTAAAGAAACACTCTGTACAACAGACTAAATCAAATGAGCAAATTAAAGAGTAAAGAAACACGCTGTACCACAGACTAAATCAAATGAATAAATTAATTAGTAAAGAAACACGCTGTACCACAGACTTAATCAAACGAGCAAATTAAATAATAAACAAACACACTGTACCACAGACTAAATCAAATGAGCACGTTAAATAGTAAAGGAACACGTTGTACCACAGACTAAATCAAACGATCAAATTAAAAAGTAAAAAAACATGCTTTACCACAGACTAAATCAAACGAGCATATCAAATAGTAAATAAATACGCTGTACCACAGACTAAATCAAATGAGCAAATTAAATAGTAAAGAAACACGCTGTACCAAAGACTAAATCAAACGAGCAAATAAAATAGTAAAGAAACACGCTGTACCACAGACTAAATCAAACGAGCAAATTAAATAGTAAAGAAGCAAACTGTAACACAGACTAAATCAAAAGAGCAAATTAAATAATAAAGAAACAAACTGTACCAGAGACTGAATCAAATGAGCAAATTAGGTAGTAAAGAATCACGCTGTACCACAGACTAAATCCAACAAGCAAATTAAATAGTAAAGAAGCAAACTGTAACACAGACTAAATCAAAAGAGCAAATTAAATAATAAAGAAACAAACTGTACCACAGACTGAATCTTTATGAGCATATTAGGTAGTAAAGAAACACGCTGTACCACAGACTAAATCAAATGAGCAAATTAAATAGTAAAGAAACACGCTATACCACAGACTTAATCAAACGAGCACTTTAAATAGTAAAGAAACACGCTGTACCACAGACTCAATCAAACGAGCAAACTAAATAGTAAAGAAACATGCTGTACCATAGACTAAATCAAATGACCAAATTAAATAGTAAAGAAACACGCGGTACCAAAGACTAAATCAAACGAGCAAATAAAATAGTAAAGAAACACGCTGTACCACAGACTAAATGAAACGAGCAAATTAAATAGTAAAGAAGCAAACTGTAACACAGACTAAATCAAAAGAGCAAATTAAATAATAAAGAAACAAACTGTACCACAGACTGAATCTTTATGAGCATATTAGGTAGTAAAGAAACACGCTGTACCACAGATTGAATCAAACAAGCAAATTAAATAATAAAGAACACGCTGTACCACAGAATAAATCAAACGAGCAAATTAAAGATTAAAGAAACACTCTGTACCACAGACTAAATCAAATGAGCAAATAAAATAGTAAAGAAACACAGTGTACCACAGACTAAATCAAATGAGCAAATTAAATAGTAAAGAAACAAACTGTACCACAGACCAAATCAAATGAGCAAATTAAACAATAAAGAAACACGCTGTACCACAGACTAAATCAAATGAGCAAATTAAATAGTAAAGAAACACACTGTACCACAGACTAAATCAAATGCGCAAATTAAATAGTAATGAAACATGCTGTACCACAGACTAAATCAAATGAACACATTAAATAGTAAAGAAACGCTCTGTACCACAGACTAAATCGAACGGGCACGTTAAATAGTAAAGAAACATGATGTACCACAGGCTAAATCAAACGAGCAAATTAAATAGTAAAAAAATGATCTGTACCGCAGACTAAATCAAACGACACGTTAAATAGTAAAGAAACGCGCTGTACCACAGACTAAATCATACGAGAAAATTAAATAGTAAAGAAACACGCTGTACCATAGACTAAATAAAACGAGCAAATTAAATAGTAAAGAAACACGCTGTACCACAGACTTAATCAATTGAGCACGTTAAATAGTAAAGAAACACGTACGCTCTACTACAGACTAAATGAAAAGAGCACGTTAAATAAGAAAGAAACACGCTGTACCACAGACTAAATCAAACAAGCAAATTAAATAGTAAAGAAACACGCTGTAGCACAGACTAAATCAAACGAGCAAATTAAATAGTAAAGAAACACGCTGTACCACAGGCTAAATCCAAATTAAATAGTAACGAAACACGCGGTACTACAGACTCAATAAAATAAGCAAATTAAATAGTACAGAAACACGCTGTAGCACAGACTAAATCAAACGAGCAAATTAAATAGTAAAGAAACACGCTGTACCACAGGCTAAATCCAAATTAAATAGTAACGATAAACGCGGTACTACAGACTCAATAAAACAAGCAAATTAAATAGTAAAGAAACACGCTGTACCACAGACTAAATCAAATGAGCAAATTAAATAGTAAACAAACAAACTGTACCACAGACTAAATCAAATGAGCACGCTAAAAAGTAAAGAAACACGGTGTACCACAGACTCAATCAATTGAGCATATCAAATATCAAATAAATACGCTGTACCACAGACTAAATCAAATGAGCAAATTAAATAGTAAAGAAACACGCTGTTCCACAGACTTAATCAAACGAGCAAATAAAATAGTAAAGAAACACACTGTTCCACAGCATAAATAAAACGAGCAAATTAAATAGTAAAGAAACACGCTGTACCGCAGACTAAATAAAACGAGCAAATTAAATAGTAAGGAAACAAACTTTACCAAATACTAAATCAAACGATCAATTAAATAGTAAAGAAACACGCAGTACCACAGGCTACATCAAATGAGCTTATTAAATAGTAAAGAAACACGCTATACAACAGACTAAATCAAACGAGCAAATTAAATAGTAAAGAAACAAACTGTACCAAATACTAAATCAAACGAGCAAATTAAATAGTAAAGAAACACGCTGTACCACAGACTAAATCAAACGAGCAAATTAAATAGTAAAGAAGCAAACTGTAACACAGACTAAATCAAAAGAGCAAATTAAATAATAAAGAAACAAACTGTACCACAGACTGAATCTTTATGAGCATATTAGGTAGTAAAGAAACACGCTGTACCACAGATTGAATCAAACAAGCAAATTAAATAATAAAGAACACGCTGTACCACAGAATAAATCAAACGAGCAAATTAAAGATTAAAGAAACACTCTGTACCACAGACTAAATCAAATGAGCAAATAAAATAGTAAAGAAACACAGTGTACCACAGACTAAATCAAATGAGCAAATTAAATAGTAAAGAAACAAACTGTACCACAGACCAAATCAATTGAGCAAATTAAACAATAAAGAAACACGCTGTACCACAGACTAAATCAAATGAGCAAATTAAATAGTAAAGAAACACACTGTACCACAGACTAAATCAAATGCGCAAATTAAATAGTAATGAAACATGCTGTACCACAGACTAAATCAAATGAACACATTAAATAGTAAAGAAACGCTCTGTACCACAGACTAAATCGAACGGGCACGTTAAATAGTAAAGAAACATGATGTACCACAGGCTAAATCAAACGAGCAAATTAAATAGTAAAAAAATGATCTGTACCGCAGACTAAATCAAACGACACGTTAAATAGTAAAGAAACGCGCTGTACCACAGACTAAATCATACGAGAAAATTAAATAGTAAAGAAACACGCTGTACCATAGACTAAATAAAACGAGCAAATTAAATAGTAAAGAAACACGCTGTACCACAGACTAAATCAATTGAGCACGTTAAATAGTAAAGAAACACGTACGCTCTACTACAGACTAAATGAAAAGAGCACGTTAAATAAGAAAGAAACACGCTGTACCACAGACTAAATCAAACAAGCAAATTAAATAGTAAAGAAACACGCTGTAGCACAGACTAAATCAAACGAGCAAATTAAATAGTAAAGAAACACGCTGTACCACAGGCTAAATCCAAATTAAATAGTAACGAAACACGCGGTACTACAGACTCAATAAAATAAGCAAATTAAATAGTAAAGAAACACGCTGTAGCACAGACTAAATCAAACGAGCAAATTAAATAGTAAAGAAACACGCTGTACCACAGGCTAAATCCAAATTAAATAGTAACGATAAACGCGGTACTACAGACTCAATAAAACAAGCAAATTAAATAGTAAAGAAACACGCTGTACCACAGACTAAATCAAATGAGCAAATTAAATAGTAAACAAACAAACTGTACCACAGACTAAATCAAATGAGCACGCTAAAAAGTAAAGAAACACGGTGTACCACAGACTCAATCAATTGAGCATATCAAATATCAAATAAATACGCTGTACCACAGACTAAATCAAATGAGCAAATTAAATAGTAAAGAAACACGCTGTTCCACAGACTTAATCAAACGAGCAAATAAAATAGTAAAGAAACACACTGTTCCACAGCATAAATAAAACGAGCAAATTAAATAGTAAAGAAACACGCTGTACCGCAGACTAAATAAAACGAGCAAATTAAATAGTAAGGAAACAAACTGTACCAAATACTAAATCAAACGATCAATTAAATAGTAAAGAAACACGCAGTACCACAGGCTACATCAAATGAGCTTATTAAATAGTAAAGAAACACGCTATACAACAGACTAAATCAAACGAGCAAATTAAATAGTAAAGAAACAAACTGTACCAAATACTCAATCAAACGTGCAAATTAAATAGTAAAGAAACAAACTGTACAACAGACTAAATCAAACGAGCAAATTAAATAGTAAAGAAACACGCTGTACCACAGAATAAATCAAACGAGCAAATTAAATAGTAAAGAAGCAAACTGTACCACAGACTAAATCAAATGAGTAAATTAAATAGTAAAGAAACACGCTGTACCACAGACTAAATAAAATGAGCAAATTATATAGTAAAGAAACACACTGTACCATAGACTAAATCAAACGAGCAAATTAAATAGTACAGAAATACGCTGTACCTTAGACTAAATCAAATGAGCAGATTAAATAGTAAAGAAACACGCTGTACCACAGACTAAATCAAAGGAGCAAATTAAATAGTACAGAAATACGCTGTACCACAGACTAAATCAAATGAGCACATTAAATAGTAAAGAAACAAGCTGTACCACAGACTAAATCAAACGAGCAAATTAAATAGTAAAGAAACACGCTGTACCACATACTTAATCAAACGAGCACTTTAAATAGTAAAGAAACACGCTGTACCACAGACTAAATCAAATGACCAAATTAAATAGTAAAGAAACACGCGGTTCTACAGACTAAATCAAATCAACACGTTATAAAAGTAAAGAAACACTCTCTACCAGATTAAATCAAACGCGCAGGTTAAATAGTAAAGAAACACGCTGTACCACAGACTAAATCAAACGAGCAAATTAAATAGTAAAAAAGCACGCTGTTGCACAGACTAAATAAAACGAGCACATTAAAAAGTAAAAAACACGCTGTACCACAGACTAAATCAAATGAGCAAATTAAATGGTAAAGAAACATGCTGTACCACATACTAAATCAAATGAGCAAATTAAATAGTAAAGAACGCGCTGTACCACAGACTAAATCAAACGAGCATATTTAATAATAAAGAAACACGCTGTACCACAGACTAAATCAAATGAGCACGTTAAATAGTAAAGGAACACGTTGTACCACAGACTAAATCAAACGAGCAAATTAAATAATAAAGAAACACGCTGTACCACAGACTAAATCAAATGAGCACGTTAAATAGAAAAGGAACACGTTGTACCACAGACTAAATCAAACGATCAAATTAAATAGTAAAGAAACACGCTGTACCACAGACTAAATCAAACGAGCATATCAAATAGTGAATAAATACGCTGTACCACAGACTAAATCAAATGAGCAAATTAAATAGTAAAGAAACACGATGTTCCACAGACTAAATCAAACGAGCAAAAAATAGTAAAGAAACACGCTGTACCACAGACTAAATCAAACGAGCAAATTAAATACTAAAGAAACAAACTGTACCACAGACTGAATCAAATGAGCAAATTAAGTAGTAAAAATACACGCTGTACCACAGACTAAATCAAACAAGCAAATTAAACAGTAAAGAAACACGCTGTACCACAGAATAAATCAAACGAGCAAATTAAATAGTAAAGAAGCAAACTGTAACACAGACTAAATCAAAAGAGCAAATTAAATAATAAAGAAACAAACTGTACTACAGACTGAATCTTTATGAGCATATTAGGTAGTAAAGAAACACGCTGTACCACAGATTGAATCAAACAAGCAAATTAAATAATAAAGAACACGCTGTACCACAGAATAAATCAAACGAGCAAATTAAATAGTAAAGAAACACGCTGTACCACAGACTAAATAAAATGAGCAAATTAAATAGTAAAGAAACACGCTGTACCACAGACTAAATCAAACAAGCAAATTAAATAGTACAGAAATACGCTGTACCTTAGACTAAATCAAATGAGCAGATTAAATAGTAAAGAAACACGCTGTACCACAGACTAAATCAAAGGAGCAAATTAAATAGTACAGAAATAAGCTGTACCACAGACTAAATCAAATGAGCACATTAAATAGTAAAGAAACAAGCTGTACCACAGACTAAATCAAATGAGCAAATTAAATAGTAAAGAATCACGCTGTACCACAGGCTAAATAAAATGAGCAAATTAAATAGTAAAGAAATACGCTGTACCACAGACTAAATCAAACAAGCAAAGTAAATAGTAAAGAAACGCGCTGTACCACAGACTAAATCAAACGAGCAAATTAAATATTACAGAAACACGCTGTACCACAGACTAAATCAAACAAGCAAATTAAATAGTTAAGAAACAAACTGTACCAAATACTAAATCAAACGAGCAGATTAAATAGTAAAGAAACACGCTGTACCACAGACTAAATCAAATGATCAAATTAAATAGTAAAGAAACGCGCTATACCACAGACTAAATCAAACGAGCAAATTAAATAGTAAAGAAACACGCTGTACCACAGACTTAATCAAACGAGCACTTTAAATAGTAAAGAAACACGCTGTACAACAGACTAAATCAAATGACCAAATTAAATAGTAAAGAAACACGCGGTACTACAGACTAAATCAAATCAACACGTTATAATAGTAAAGAAACACTCTGTACCTGATTAAATCAAACGCGCAGGTTAAATAGTAAAGAAACACGCTGTACCACAGACTAAATCAAAGGAGCAAATTAAATAGTAAAGAAACATGCTTCACCACAGACTAAATCAAATGAGCAAATTAAATAGTAAAGAAACACGCTTTACCACAGACTAAATCAAACGAGCAAATTAAATAATAAAGAAACACGCTGTACCAAAGACTAAATCAAAATGAGCACGTTAAATAGTAAAGGAACACGTTGTACCACAGAATAAATCAAACGATCAAATTAAATAGTAAAGAAACACGCTGAACCACAGACAAAATCAAACGATCATATCAAATAGTGAATAAATACCCTGTACCACAGACTAAATCAAATGAGCAAATTAAATAGTAAAGAAACACGATGTTCCACAGACTAAATCAAACGAGCAAACAATAGTAAAGAAACACGCTGTTGCACAGACTAAATAAAACGAGCACATTAAATAGTAAAAAACACGCTGTACCACAGACTAAATCAAATGAGCAAATTAAATAGTAAAGAAACATGCTGTACCACAGACTAAATCAAATGAGCAAATTAAATAGTAAAGAAACACGCTGTACCACAGACTAAATCAAATGAGCACGTTAAATAGTAAAGGAACACGTTATACCACAGACTAAATCAAACGAGCAAATTAAATAATAAAGAAACACGCTGTACCACAGACAAAATCAAATGAGCACGTTAAATAGTAAAGGAACACGTTGTACCACAGACTAAATCAAACGATCAAATTAAATAGTAAAGAAACACGCTGTACCACAGACTAAATCAAACGAGCATATCAAATAGTGAATAAATACCCTGTACCACAGACTAAATCAAATGAGCAAATTAAATAGTAAAGAAACACGATGTTCCACAGACTAAATCAAACGAGCAAAAAAAAGTAAAGAAGCCTGCTGTACCTCAGTCTAAATCAAACGAGCAAATTAAATAATAAAGAAACAAACTGTACCACAGACTGAATCAAATGAGCAAATTAAGTAGTAAAGATACACGCTGTACCACAGACTAAATCAAACAAGCAAATTAAATAGTAAAGAAACAAGCTGTACCACAGACTAAATCAAACGAGCAAATTAAATAGTAAAGAAACACACTAAACCTAAGATTAAATCAAACGAGCAAATTAAATAGTAAAGAAACACACTGTACCACAGACTAAATCAAATGAGCAAATTTAATAGTAAAGAAACACGCTGTACCACAGACTAAATCAAATGAGCAAATGAAATAGTAAAGAAACACACTGTACCACAGACTAAATCAAATGCGCAAATTAAATAGTAATGAAACACGCTGTACCACAGACTAAATCAAATGAACACAATAGGTAGTAAAGAAACGCGCTGTACCACAGACTAAATCAAATGGGCACGTTAAATAGTACAGAAACACGATGTACCACAGGCTAAATCAAACCAGCAAATTAAATAGTAAAAAAACGCTCTGTACCGCAGACTAAATCAAACGAGCACGTTAAAGAGTAAAGAAACGCGCTGTACCACAGGCTAAATTAAACGAGCAAATTAAATAGTAAAGAAACACGCTGTACCACAAACTAAATAAAACGAGCAAATTAAATAGTAAAGAAACACGCTGTACCACAGACTAAATCAATTGAGCACGTTAAATAGTAAAGAAACACGCTGTACCACAGACTAATCAAAAGAGCAAATTAACTAATCAAGAAACAAACTGTACCACAGACTGAATCAAATGAGCAAATTAAAGGGAATGTAGCGTCACAGCCAAACAAACTCTATTACTGAGAGTTCGGTAAAAGAATTATCAAAATCGGATGATAAACAAGAAAGATATGACCATTTAAATATTGTTCTAAAACAAATATGGGAGCCGCTATTTTTAGAACTATGACGTCATAGTTCCATATTACCATATATGGAATATTGATAAATATCATTTAAAACGAAGAAAATCACTGCAAATGAATGATTTTTTTTACTGGTGATATAAATCATTATTGTCATTAAGTATTACATATTTTTCATACAGTTGCTGTCATTTTCCCCCTATAAATCAGTAATTTTCATATTTATAAATATTCCATACATGGTCATTTAGAACCGTGATGTCATATCTCTCAAAATGGCCGCTTCCATATCCGTTTTAACAGAAACTTCAATTGATCATATCTTCTTTGTTTATCATCCGATTTTGATAATTCTTTCACTGTTATTCAAGTATTTCAGAACTCTCAATAATAAAGATGGTTTGGCTGTGGCGCTACATTCCCATTAAGTAGTAAAGAAACACGCTGTACCACAGACTAAATCAAACGAGCAAATTAAATAGTAAAGAAACACACAGTACCACAGACTAAATCAAATGAGCAAATTAAATAGTAAAGAAACACGCTGTACCACAGGCTAAATCAAATGAGCAAATAAAATAGTAAAGAAACACAGTGTACCACAGACTAAATCAAATGAGCAAATTAAATAGTAAAGAAACAAACTGTACCACAGACCAAATCAAATGAGCAAATTAAAAATAAAGAAACACGCTGTACCACAGACTAAATCAAATGAGCAAATTAAATAGTAAAAAAACACACTGTACCACAGACTAAATCAAATGCGCAAATTAAATAGTAATGAAACACGCTGTACCAAAGACTAAATCAAATGAACACATTAAATAGTAAAGAAACGCGCTGTACCACAGACTAAATCAAACGGGCACGTTAAATAGTAAAGAAACACGATGTACCGCAGGCTAAATTAAACGAGCAAATTAAATAGTAAAAAAACGCTCTGTACCGCAGACTAAATCAAACGAGCACGTTACATAAGAAAGAAACACGCTGTAGCACAGACTAAATAAAACGAGCAAATTAAATAGTAAAGAAACACGCTGTACCACAGACTAAATCAATTGAGCACGTTACATAGTAAAGAAACACGCTCTACTACAGACTCAATCAAACGAGCACGTTAAATAAGAAAGAAACACGCTGTACCACAGACTAAATCAAACAAGCAAATTAAATAGTAAAGAAACACTCTGTACCACAGACTAAATCAAACGAGCACATTAAATAGTAAAGAAATACGCTGTACTACAGACTAAATCAAATGAGCACGTTAAATAGTAAAGAAACAAACTGTACCACAGGCTAAATGAAATGGGCAAATTAAATAGTAAAGAAACAGGATAATATATACAACATGAAAAACAGCTACAGACAACATACCGCTCTTCACCAATAGTCCAAAATGTTCGTAATGAATTTATACAGACACATCCCACTATAGTCATCGGTATAACTTGCTACTATCGCAAGGGAAACGTTGCTGCTTTGTTATCGGTCTTGCTGTACTATTGTTCTACAGATACATGATACGGACACATACAAGTATAGTTGGATGGTCGGTTGTTATTGCATGTATGTTCATTGTTTGTGTATGGTTTCCGTAGTATGGGAATTATGAAAAGTAACTTTAATTTATATATATATATATATGTATTGACTATGCCAGGTTTCATGTAAATATTTTCTTTAAACTATTTTTGACTGATTCAAACTGAAAACTACAACTGTATAAAACGATATTTTGCCAGAATGGTGAACTTGGGTAACCCTTTAGATGCAAATAGAGCAATGCATGTCAACGGTTGATTGAATCTATTACCGTCACCATACATAAACCATCTAAAAACATCGGTGTAATGTGTAGGTTCGTTGGTAGAGCGTCGGACGGATAAAACGGCATGGGTTCGAACCAAGCCGTGGCCATGTTCTTTATCATTAAGCAAGATAATTAATCCACATTGCTTAGTACTGATTCTACAAAGAAAGCCACCGAGAGTGATTAATATAAGTTGCAAGAACTTGTTTCGAAATCGATGTAAAAGAAAAATGTTTAAACTTTAGTCTTGGTAAAAAAGAAATAACTATGAAACCTATCCTTTCTTTGATCCATTTTATGATATATAGGTTATTAGCAAATCCATTTGGCTAGCAAGAAATACTAAACAGGAGATCACTTGTAAGCAACAAACACAAACAGTGGAGAAGCCCATGGGGAACACAGCAAAGCATATTTACGACCAACGGTGCTCACTGACAGTACATCAAAACACATTACACATATACAGATCAAAGAAACTAAGGTGATGTGATGATATCAGCTCGCGTGTTATGTATACATACTATATACAGACAATACATCAAAACACATTACACATATACAGATCAAAGAAACTAAGGTGATGTGAAGATATCAGCTCGCGTATTATGTATACATACTATATACAGACAATACATCAAAACACATTACACATATACAGATCAAAGAAACTAAGGTGATGTGGTGATATCAGCTCGGGTAGTATGCATACATAATAAATACAGACAATACATCAAAACATATTACTCTTATACAAGTCACATTTTCAGAATGCCAGTAAACTTTTCAAGTACTGGCAAACATGTGCATGGGCATCAAAATACCTTTGCTTTTTTTTTAAACATGTGCTTTCATATCAATGGTGTTTTCGTATTTTTAAGTTTTCCTGATATGTCTTTGTATTTGTATGACGCATATGGAATCCTGCATGTTTGCTGAATCATCTTGTGCTTTTTATTTATTTGTTAAATATTTGTACTTACACGCACAACCGTAGAAATTGAAAGTAACCTTTTCGTTTTTACCAGTTACAAAAAAATGCTACTGGCGAAATGTTGCCAGTTTTAGGCAATTTTTAATTTGAAAAATAGGGTACAGACTGCAATATCTTTTTTATTAATCGTGTTAGTCGATTTCCAAATTTCTCATTTCATACTCTTTATATATCACATTAGCGTTGCCTGTGCCGTGTGGCGGCGGTAAAATGTCTCCCCGTGCTTGCAATCGTTTTCAAATACGTTTGTTTTTTTACTTTAATTTAGAATAGGTGGTTCTACTAATCCAGCCTTTAAAGGTTCTGAGTATTGTTTAATCCCCTTATGATATGTTGTCTGGTTTTTAATTTAGTCTGTTGACTGTTACTTGTGATACTCAGGCTTAGTAACCTCTGCCCCCGACTAAATTGCATTTTGTTTCGCCCATGGTTTTCTCGTTTAGGGCAAACCATTTTTTAGAAACTAAGATCATACGAAGCTGGTCATGGAATTGAATGAAAATACCTCTTTGAATGTTCCATGTTCACCGTCATATGCATACCATTTTCGGGATGGCTCAAATGTTCATACTGTTGCCATTTTAAATATTCAGTTCTGCTTAACCCGGGGCTAGAAGGCGTGAACGGGAGCAAGCATTTTCACTACCGTTCATGAACAGTCTCAATCAAACCGAGACTGAAATATTTTTGTATTTATCGTTTTCGGCGATTTCTAAATTTCTCTTTTTATACTCTTTCTTTACTTTAGCATACATCTGCAGTGTAAAATACAAAAAATGAAACATGAGGTAAAATGGAAAACTAGCTTTATAGTATACGGGTCGAAGTTCCTAAGTACCCACCTAAGAATATGTCACTACTATTCTCACTGTATTGTTTATTTCGCGCTTGATTAGAGATACGGTTAACTGCAAAATAACAAGTGTAAATCGTCTGCTCTGACTGCATGAACATATTTTAAAAGTTTTCACGTCGATGTGTTTTTTTTTTAAAGATATGTTGTAACACTTATACAACTGGGTATATAGGATTTTGTTAAGAACTTCGAATTAGTGCAGCTTCCGATGTTCTTTTGTTTTTTAATTTCGATCACCAAAGTCGTGGTCCGTTTATTCTCCCCGTCATAGTTGCACGAGGGTCGGGGAGGACCATCCATCTATGCACCTTAAAATATATTATGCATACAATTATAGGCAATATAACAGTGAAAAAGATTTAAATGTAATTTGTAGAAAAGTTATTAATTGGGGATTTCATTACGTTTGCGACCTATTAATTATCCTACCCGGTCTGACCCGTGGTTTTATTCATAAGCCGCGGGTTTGTCAGGGTTTGTTGTGATGCGGCTTCCGCGTAAATAGTCCCATCGTGATTACTGTTTTCTTTTGCTCCCTGACAAGAAATATACTTTACAGGTGTCGATTTATTAACAAATTGATGTTATTACACAACACTGGTCATGTATAAATAGTATATGATAGTTTTTAAGCAAAATAATTGTATCCCTTATATGATACATATAACCGCATCACGCGTATAAATCGACATAAATGGAAGAAGAACAACATGGCGGCCATTCTTTTGTTCGGGATTTTCATTCAGAAATCAAATAAACTGGATTTAATAACATGGCCAGAACAATTAATGGATATGTTAAAATTTCTGATAGAGAGTTGGGACAATGGATTTTGCATTACTTAGTTAGTAAGCTGAGACCGATTTCCAGGAAAAGTACTTTTGAGGATTTCTGATGAAGTTTTGCCCGGCGCATTCAATCCTTCATCAAGTTCATGACGTTAGAACTTGATGCGTTGCAGTTGAACGGTGGCGACGGTGTTTATGATAGTAAAACTCCAGAATGGTAAGTGTTGTATTTTATAACATGTATACATTTAGAATAATCCGTAGTAAAACAATTGCCTTCAGGAAACGTCCTTCAAAAAGTGAGTATTTTTTTTTTTTTTTAACTATCGTCAGTATCGATGCGTAATGACACAATATGTTTAGACTCTTTTAACATATAACAAATTACATCAAAGTGAACACTTTGTTAAAACAATATAAACTTGACAGGAATGAAATGTCATGACCATGTACCCCGCCCTCTCTCTCAACCAACTTTCATTCAGTCTGTTATCAGAGCTCAGCGACAACATGTAGAATCTCCGATTGTCTAGGACAAGTGAGTCAGATTGTAGCAAGTCACATGTAAATGTAAAAGGAATTTTAATTCAGTTAACAGTGAGTTCTAAAAATCATCTTTGAAATAAGTTATTTTCCATTGCCTATGTACACGTATTGGCAGTACTCCTTCTAGGCTCGCGTTAACCATTCGCCAAATCACCATAGGCAAAACAAAACCCGAACTGTCGAATGAAAATCTTTAGAAATACATAAAAATGCACCAGACTTCGGCGGCCTGGCGAATCACTATATAACAGGTGGTGAAAATATCGTTTCCCAACCATGACTCGAAACCAGGGTCTCTGCTTTACCGTACCAGCGCTCTAACCACTGAGCTATCGAGGACATATGGTTAGGAATCGATATTTCACCATATACCTGTACTCGGTTACACATAGTTTCGACCGATTTTGTCTAAAAAATCTTGGAAAATCCCGAATTCTAATAAACAACGTCTTTGACAGTTTATAAGCCAATATCCCGCTTGGTGTTGTTAAAGAATTAGGGACAATCAATTTGGACAGATAAATAATTATCGCATTGTTTATTTTAAACCGTTGTCAAATTGTGTGCGATAGATGCCGCCCACTGTTCCGCCTCTCGCTGTCAATCAACTAGTTTGTGTCCCCACCTCAAGCACACAATATTATTCATATATTTAATTGCGTTATTGAGCCGGGTAAATATCAAATAATGTGCCGCCCTCTTATGGCCATAATAAATGATCAAAACAGAAATTGCACAAAGTGTGACACTGTTTGTTTAAAGCATACTCTTATAACTTACTTTTGATGTGTACGCAAACGCAGTTTTAGCGCCTTCAATTAAAGTTACAAAATATCTCGGCAAAAGTCTGGCTATAGAAATTCTAATCTGGCTGAAGACATTTTTAGGGCTAAAAGCTTTAAATTCCTAGCACTAGCCTAGTCCAGATAACTGCGTAATTATGAATATTTTTTCATCAAAAACTCTCTTATGGATGGCGGGTGGTGCATAGTTCTACCCAAAGAAAAGTGGGTGATCTGCCTTCACCACAAAAAAATCAACTGTCATATATAACCTTACGTGTGTTGAAAATGACGTAAAACATCATACAAACAAACAAATCATCAAAAACTAGTGATGTGCAATCGGTTAAAATTTACAGTCGATCATTGGTTACAATTGGTTAGATGTAACCGATCAATCATTGGTTATAATCGGCTAGTCAGCATAAAGTTTAACGTTATTTAAGGTCAATCTGTATTTCAGGCCTTGAACTTAAAACAAGTTTTTGAATGTATTCATTCCTGTCTAGTTTATAATGCCATTGTAATTTTATTTTAATAAGTGAAGTTTTAATCAGTGAAGTAATTCTAATTCAAATATAAATGTGTTTATTTGTGTACATGCTCATTTTAACATGTTTATTTCCCAACTGTTGTTTCCTGCATAGGTTTATTTCCATTTTTAAAATTAATCAAAGTGAAATTTTACATTTAGCCGTTGGTCGTTTATATTCTTTCATAATCGATCATCATAATCAAATCCCTAAGTATTAAAACTGATGATCGGTTACAATCGATTAATCGGTAAACATTTAAAATAAAATAAACGAGTTCAAGAACGCATTAAAAAATCATCTTTAAGTATCGAGAACCAAATACCTGCATACACGCTTGACACTTCAGTAGAAAAATCGAATGCATCCAATCATACTAAATACTTACTGATGTTAGGTATTGAATAACAATCAAGTACCTCCAGCAATTACTAGTCGATGCTTGCAAGGAAAAAAAAGAAGTCGGCTGTTTGACACAAATTAGGCCGACCATAAAAAAATGTTGATTTGCTGTTTCCCTACCTACAGAAAAAGGCCCTACCCAAAACTTTTTATAGCAATTTTTCAAGAATTTTTTTTTTTTGACTGTTTTTAGTATATGTTTCTTTAGTTTCTTACGTTTTTTACTGTCTTTGGCAAAGAAAATTATTCACCTACCACCTTATAAAATCCTGGGTCGGGAAACGGCAAACAAATATATTTTCAAAGATTGCATTAATGCCATTTAAAAAAGACAGACAGCTTTAATGAATATATATATATAAGCGGACGAGGAAATATGTTATGGTTTTTGGTAACAACTAAGAGTAAACATTTTACATTAATGTTTTTTTTCAAAACTTGTTTTACGAATATGCATTAGTAAATGTAAATTCGCAATACAGTTTTTTCATGCGTGATGAGCCCCGTGTGGTTCCCGGGGTCCCCCGTTTGGTCACGGGGCATAGAATCGGGCCACTGCAGAACCCTTTGGAGTGGTAGGCAGAGGGGTAGAATCCCCCCAAATTCATGTTCATTTTATCATTTTTTTTTCATGTTCATTAAAGGTCTTCATCATGATCCCTGCATTGTTTCAGGTGCTATCACGCTCACATCAAAAGAGCAGTGGCAGAAAAACAATAACGTGGCTCCAGCGTAAATGGAGTTTCTACGATAGAATTTGCAGCAACTCTGCAGTTCAGGGTGAAAAGGTTCTAGGCCCATTTGCCGTATTTTATCTCGATGTACATGAAAGATGAGCCTGGCCTCTTCATGCCTGCTAAGAGCCATATAACCTTTTCATGTGTTGGTGCGCCTTAAAACCCCAATTCAATTCAATTCATGCGTGATGAAAGCTTATCTGGAGCACTGCAGTATTGTTACAATATAGTCCCCAGACCCGCATTGCAATTTGTAAATCATGCATTACGGTTTCAACCTTGTTCAAAATAAATTTGTAGCTCTAGTTTCAAGTAGCTATCCCGTCAACATCAGTCAAATCTTACATTACAATATGTACGCCATTTCTAAAGCTACTGATGGCGATTTATATAATATTATATGTATATATATATATATATAACTTAAAATTTTGAGAATCTATGTAAACTTAAACTAAAAACCCAAAACTGGACCGTCGAACTAAGTTTTATGCATATTCAATCACGGTTATTTTAAGAACCAATGAAAATCATATACTTTTATTTGGCACATATATATTGACTGATGATTGTTATATATGACCTAAACAGCTGGATAGAATTTTGATGAACGGTTTTGTTGTGTAATTTTGCCATTACAGTGTTTTTCCTATACTTACTAACTTAGGGGAGATAACCCATACTGTTACAATTGGGAATTTTAAAAATGTTTTATTCTCAGTACTTGTCACACTAAACCCTTTTTTTTCAATTGGGAACTTTTGTCTCAAAATTGGGGAAAATATATGTTTTGGCATTGGGAATATAGCCCAATCATGAATGGCTATAAAAACAGCCCAACAAATGCATTATTTGGTGGGGTTTTTTACTTATTAAAGTGGTTTTGTTGAACTGCCTTTAAAACTTGATGACTTACAGGTTTATTTTTTTATTTTATAGTCAATTAAATGACACTTTACTATGAAAAGTGCAATTTAGAACTGAATTTACTGTTCTATATTTTTAATATTAATGATTAAACAAATGCAAATTATGTAGAAAAAATTATGGGGGTTATACTGCAAGTTTTTAAATCAAGATTGCCATGTGTACCTTTAAACTAAAGTGACATACAAATGTGGCTTCTTGAAAAAAAACAAATGTGTGTGTAACAAGTTTAACGGTCACTTTCTTAGGAAACCACCACGGTGGCATAGTGGTAGAATGTCCGCCTCGCATGCACGAGGTTGTGGGTTCAATCCTCGCCCAAGTCATACTTCATATATATATGGTACAGGTGGTTCCCTTACTTGAGTCTTGACGTTCAGCATTATAAGAGTAATGCTAAGTACAAGTCTTCCCAGCATAATGTAATTATAGCACACTGGTGATATGACTGAAAGATTGTTAACAAAATACACTGGTACATTTATTTTTATACCACAAAAGAAAGGTTGTGCTTTTAGATCATTTTAGAAATACGGTATTCAGAGCTCTTAGGATAAGCTGCGTATCTGCGTAATGTACAGATATATATGAGCCAAAAAACGCAGGAGTTTTTGTTCTACGCATATTAAAAAAGTAAACAAATGTGAGAAAAACACAAAATATTTATTTCAGTGCGTAGCGAAACATAAATACATAGCGTTTAAACTTTTGCCAATCGCCGTATTCAGAATTCATGGTTCTAGTGTCAAACTGTTCCATACTTGTCTAGTCTTTGAATTATTTTTTTTATGTCACTAGCCCGAATTCTTATATTTCACCATGAAAACCCGTACATTTTCCTTAAGCCAGACTATATAAATTTAAAAAAATCACTAGCCCGAATGACAGTTTACTAGCCCCGGGCTAGGGGCTAATGGGTTAATTCGAAGACTGCTTGTCACTGGTGTGTAGAATATGTTTATTTACTATTTGAATATATTCAGAAAAAATCTATGCTTGACAAAATTGTCAAGCAAGCATTTTAAATTATAGAAAGGTTTGAGGTTTATGTTTACCTCAGATTAACCGTATTGAAATAATGTATAATTACTAGGTACTGCAGTCTTGTCCATGTATTTATATCCGTTCAGTTAATACGAAAACATATCGTCAGGTAAAAGCGTAACGCCGTTCTCGGATGGAAAATGTATCAATATCGATCACAGCGTAAATAAAATTACGAGTTATCTTTCCATGAATAAAGAAGTTTTTTTTTTAGTCAATTGTTTATTTGTGTTGTAAAGTAAAAAAGAAAACACAAACATACGCAAACACAAAATTTTACATTTTAGTTGAAACCATAAATTTTAGAATAATTCTGAGTAACAAAAGCAAAAAAGCAATATGTAAACAAATGAAGGGTAATAACATATTGATCAGAAAAAAATGATTGGAGTAAAGAAAAAAATTATAATAATTATATATATATAAAATGGTAATAAAAACAATTATATTAAAATTCTTATCTTAGAGCTCTCTGGTATTTATATTTGGGTATTTATGTATGCTACCTAAAAGTGTGTAAATAAAACTGTTTTTTTCCTTAACTGTTGACTTACTTAAAACACAAAATTATGCCTGCTAATGGCACCTTGTAATTAAATAAAATTCAGTCACCTATTCTATTTGTTGCTTAAAACTAGTTTTTCATAATGTACACAGAGCCTGTGTCTTACATGTCAGAACTGATTATGTAGTCATATCTTGCCTGGAGGGGGTGTGGTGCAATAAAACCCTTGTCACTTGAATGCTTGCTTATCTCTGGTATAGATTATGTTATGTAATCACATCCCATCACAGGGTGATTGATGGTCATAAATCAAGTAATTTTTCAGAAATGTCATTTGCACACCCCATTAGTTGAAATCTGAATAACAGTTAATTTTAAAACAAATTACCGGTATAACACAATATCAGCAAATTAAAAAATGTTACAGACAATAATAAAAAGTTAAAAAAAATAAGAAAGTTGAATTCACTATATCCTAGATTTTTTCCTGAAATCAGGTTTAAAATGATTTTAGTAAATGATTTATATGGCTTCATGTTACTGTGCAGAATGGATTTCATGGTACATGTAAATAAAATCATAACCTAATTTAATTATGCTTTGATACTCTCCACTATAGGATCTCCGCTCCCTTGTACACGTAGGTCACGTCGGATCTACCTTTAATCTAATCAATATTCATGATAAGATCAACTAAATTCCACCAATGAAATCGTGTGTTTCATATGCACCTCAGATGACGTTGGAGTGAACTGAACAAACGAAAATCCACTGTCATACATGTAGATCTACATGTATATCCGAATAAAGATAACGTCTTCATGTGTTGCTGTGGATAATCCCCGTTGCGCGATGAATTCAAAGAAATGCACTAAATGGCACGTTTTATATCAAGATACAAAGAAAATCATGGGCGCTGCCATGTGTGTTTTGAAAATATATATTCCACCGACTGATGACCCGTGGTGTCATTTTAGTGTGGGTTCAATCCCACGAATCGGTAATTTTTTTTGTACCATTTAAATTCCGTCAACAATCTTTTTTTAGTAAATAATCAATAATGGTTGGTGTATTATGTTTGTCAACGCAATTGACATGTCACCAGTACTTAGATATCTCCGCCCCTTTGTTGATGTCGGAGTATATTGACAATAGCTTATATAACATAGTTGCACATGCTTTATATACGTGCTGTTGTTTGTCGGAGGTATCATTCTGATTTGATTGGTTGAAATGGATAAATGATTGACAACTGGCGACATGTTAATTATTTGGTGTTTATAAGCTAAGTTACGGACATCGTCTTTTTCAATACCGAGCATAGACTGCTCCACAGCATTCTATACTGAACAATTTTGTAGGCTGAAATCTGATTGGCTAATCGTAAGGTCAATCTGACGTGACCTCCAATGGAGAGTTCCTAGATCCTTGTAATGTAGAGTATCGTAGCGCGATAAAGAGTCTGATTTTAATGAGATTGTGGTAAATAAGGAGTCAGTTTGAGGCTCATTCATTACATTTTGACCAATAGCAAATACCATGACGTCAGTTTCACGTTTTATTCTCATTCAATGTTACAAAATGCTTTTACATTCATTTCAGTAATTTTGTCATTGCCAAGTGCATGTTTCCAAATATTTGAGCCAAAGCACAAGCAGAAACTACAATCATCACTTAATTTAATGCGCTAAAATTTAACTGGGATTTACCAATGCGCTGTAATTTAACTGGGATTGTTCATGTATTTTATAAACTTGGGTTTACAAAAAACTTTGTTTTTGGCCATTTTTTTTTTAACAGATCCAATGATGACCACGTAATCTTTATTATACTACTGTTTATTAAATTATAAGGAGATATACAACTTGAATAAAATCACAAGAAGTAATTTTTATTATTTTTATAAGCAAATTGAAATTGTTTAAATTTAATTGAATTGGAGTTTTATGGCGCACCAACTCAAAAAAGGTTATTTGGCGCCAACAAGAATGAACATTCCAGACTCCCTCTCCATCTAGATAAACATCTGTGTATAAAGGCGATCAATGAAAATGCAGCAGTAGATTAAAATGGGTATTACATTGTATTGCTAAGTAATCATTTAAAATAATTTGTGCATGTTGAAGGATATTAATTATGAATTGCAAAAACTGACTTTCTCAAAAGTCCTGGTGTATATTGTTAAATTAAAGACACAAGGTAGAAAACAAAATTCACACATTTTAATAATAATTTCATAGGAACGGTAAAACGGTTGGACATAACCCGGACCGGCGGTATTCAAATGTGTGACTTTTTTTTTGCCCATTTGATTTTGAGACTTCAAGATTTCAATTATTTTTTTTAAAGTTCCCCTTTAAAATTGATGCTAGGCTGTAAACTCTAACTCCTAATATATAGCACTGATGAGTTCATTTTCTGTAGGAAGTATGGGATTGGAAGCATTTAAACAGGGTATATTGTTAATCCTCAACATTTTAGAGCTGCAGCTACATGTACATGTCCAGTCTTTGAATTTATTTATGTCACTAGCCCGAATTTTTATATACTCAATGAAAACCCATACATTTTACTTTAGCCCGACTACTTAAATTAAAATTCAGTAGCCCGAATGACAGTTTACTAGCCCCGGGCTTAGGTCTAGTGGGTCAAGTCGAAGACTGACATGTAAGTAGTGGGGCGTCCTTTGTCGAGTGGGTTAATTCTTGACTTGAAAAATCATTTGCCCCTCACTGCTGTGGGTTCGATCCCTCATGGGCCTAGGAATCTTTATGTGAGGAAGATATCCAGCCGGCTTGCGGAACATCATTGGTTCTACTCCAGTGCCTGTAACTGGAGGCGCACCTTTGGTCTTCCTCCACCAATGAAAGCTGGAAAAGTCGCCATATGACCAAAGCTGTTAAACTCCAGTTCAATTAATGTATTAAACATCACACTATTGCAGAATAAGATTAATTGTATAAATTAAATATGTCTTTCATCGCTTTCAGAGACAAAGGCATTATCGTGTGATTGCTGTTCTGGCATACCGTTGAGAAGATTTCAACATGCGTATCTTTGGTTTAAATAAATGACGGTTATAAACATAAAAAAACAAACATCGATAAGTTCGGATAATGGCAGGTGGAGTCTACGTATTAAGCAATTACATGTATATACATAATATTCAAACGAGAAAGTTATTAGAGAAGACATAGGGTAGCCTCAACGCAGATTTACTTCTGAAGCATGAGGCTGTAAGCACTTCAGCAGAGTTAAAGTTTTTATGTACCGGTAAAAAAGGAACCAAGCATAAAAGCAGTCTAATAGCAGTCTAATAGCATTCAAAGTGTTCAAACATACGGTTCAAAGTTGACCAGCCAAATAAGCAAGAAAGTCAAACAAAAAAGTCTCTGTTCTGAAATGGCTGAGACAAATATTGGAGTTGTTATATAATATGTATGGTCTAAATTTTAATCGGCATGTACGTTCATATATGCATTCACATGCCAGCTACTTATAATTCAGATATTATTATGGATAACTGGAACCCTGGAAATAACGGCGACTTGAACATTCGCTTTGAAGTGCTGTGAAGGCAAAGTCAGTTGATAAAGGATGACTACTTTGCTCAAATCACCCAGTAAATTGAGGCCTGAATTGGAAGGAGATTCTTCACATAGAAACCATAATGGATTAGTTAAAACTGCAATATAACAAAGAAAAAGTGATTGAAATTCATTGTTCTAGATGTAGAGTATTAGAGTGATGAGGATCCTGAGTTCTACTGCAGCAATGAAAATGGATGCTTAATTATGAAACGAAACCATTCTTACAATAATCGGGCTCGTGGCAATTTTACGGATTGAACTTTATGGACCATGTTATTACCAAGTGTATTAACTATGGTAACTTTGGAGGCAAATATATTTTTTTACGAATAAGTCGATTCAAAGTATTCAAGAGGAAAAACACAACTCCGTCGGAGTGAAAGAATTCCAAAAAACAAACCGACCAATTAACTTCCATCTGTTGCATTCAAGTTTCTTTTTATCTATTCTTGAGGTCATGAGTGGGTGATTTGTGTTGGATAACTTTAATTAAAAAAACATTGTGATAGTTTTACTCCATATCTTAAGTATAATTACCTTTCATTGTTAGTTATATTATTTTAGTATAAAGACGATATGTTCTTTTTATCTTTCGTAAGGAGAGATAGCTTGTAAGATATTGTCTTGTTCATAATAGAACTATTACCATATTTTGTCTCTAATGAGTTTGTTTTTTTCATCTGATTTAGAATGAGGAAAGAGTGGCAGAGTCTGAGCAAGCCTCATATGATGAAATCTGCAGGGCGAATGCAAGTTGAATATTTAAATACTCAGCTTATCTGTAGTATCGTGCATTACAGATTTACCACACGCTCATGACGCTTCCGATGTTCTTAATTCTAAAATATTCCAGCTAAAATTATTTTGACATCAGGTTTTACTAGCATTACCACAAAAAATGCGTTTGCAAAATATGTTTTCGAAATATTTAATTTTAACGCTGAATTACAGTTACTTCAGTTTCAAACGATATTTTCAACCATGTGTACGTTCCGATATCAATTCAGAAATTTATTTTATTTGTTTAAAATAAAGGAGGGGGTGGGATGGGTGTGAAACTTAGGAAGGATTGTGTTGCAGTTCCGATTTCAAATCAGATATTTATTTTATTTGTTTAATCTAGATTGCTAATCCTATTAAACAGAAAATGATATCGCATCTCTAATCATCGCGAGTATGAATTTATCTTAGATGGTTCATAAATGGTGCATGGTATTGCTTTTAAATATTGCAAGTGCAATACAATTTCTTTCCATGTTATGTTTTTACACAACAGAACAGTACATTAACGGCCTACCGTTGAGAAGTTTTCAACATGCGTATCTTTGGTTTAAATAAATGACGGTTATAAACATAAAAAAACAAACATCGATAAGTTCGGATAATGGCAGGTGGAGTCTACGTATTAAGCAATTACATGTATATACATAATATTCAAACGAGAAAGTTTATTCTAGTAGACCATTACGTGGTCCCGCATTAATTCCATTAAGCGATTGGAAAGCTTATATTAGCAGGATTTTTATAACGGATATTTTGACAATAAAACACGTTTAAAAACATGTATTACTGAAAAAATGCGATAACTGTTTAAAAGTACCTATTAACTGCTTCATTTTACAATATGAACACTTTTTAAGTCGAAGTTAAGGTTTTATTTCATACCCTAGCCAACTCCATTTTCGCTTTTTGGAGAAGGTGTTAGATGGGATATGAATGCTAATTTCGTCTGTGATAATGTCGTGTGTGATAATGTCGTCTGTGATAATGTCTCCTGTGTGATAATGTTGTTTGTGATAATGTCTCATGTGTGATAATGTTGTTTGTGATAATGTCGTCTGTGTGATAATGTTGTTTGTGATAATGTCTCCTGTGTGATAATGTTGTTTGTGATAATGTCTCCTGTGTGATAATGTTGTTTGTGATAATGCCTTCTGTGTGATAACTTTGTTTGTGATAATGTCGTCTGTGTGATAATGTTGTTTGTGATAATGTCTCCTGTGTGATAATGTTGTTTGTGATAATGTCTCCTTTGTGATAATGTTGTTTGTGATAATAGCTCCTGTGTGATAATGTTGTTTGTGATAATGTCGTCTGTGTGATAATGTTGTTTGTGATAATGTCTCCTGTGTGATAATATTGTTTGTGATAATGTCTCCTGTGTGATAATGTTGTTTGTGATAATGTCTCCTGTGTGATAATGTTGTTTGTGATAATGTCTTCTGTGTGATAATGTTGTTTGTGATAATGGCGTCTGTGTGATAATGTCGTCTGTGATAATGTCTTCTGTGTGATAATGTCGTCTGTGATAATGTCTTCTGTGTGATAATGTCGTCTGTGATAATGTCTTCTGTGATAATGTCGTCTGTCGTCTGTGTGATGATGTCGTCTGTGTGATAATAGCCTATGTGTGATAATATCGTCCGTGATAATGTCGTCTGTGTGATAATGTCGTGACAATGTCGTCTGTATGATAATGTCGTCTGTGATGTCGTCTGTGTAATAATGTCGTCTGTGATAATGTCATCTGTGTACTAATTTCGTCTGTGATAATATCGTCTGTGATAATGTCGTCTGTGGGATAATGTCGTCTGTGATAATATCGTCTGTGATAATGTCGTCTGTGATGTTGTCTGTGTAATAATGTCGTCTGTGATAATGTCGTCTGTGCTAATGTTGTCTGTGTGATAATGTCGTCTGTGATGTCGTCTGTGTGATAATGTCGTCTGTGATAATATCGTCTGTGATAATGTCGTCTGTGTGACATGTCCTATGTGGGATAATGTCGTCTGTGATAATGTCGTCTGTGTGATAATGTCGTCTGTGATGTCGTCTGTGTAATAATGTCGTCTGTGATAATGTCGTCTGTGATAATGTCGTCTGTGTGATAATGTTGTCGGTGATGTCGTCTGTGTGATAATGTCGTCTATGTGATAATATCGTTTGTGATAGTGTCGTCTGTGTGATGACATTTACCAGGTTTAGAGATATAATAGGACAATTACAGATCATAACAATTGTAACAATGATAAGTGCAGGGACAATTTACATATTT
This sequence comes from Cyrtodaria siliqua, assembly GCA_037043455.1. NCBI lineage: Eukaryota > Metazoa > Mollusca > Bivalvia > Adapedonta > Hiatellidae > Cyrtodaria > Cyrtodaria siliqua. The sequence goes on along the minus strand of JAWPHD010001796.1, from coordinate 78,937 downwards.
GTGACAGTAAGGATGAGTGAACAAAAATGAAAATAAAATGTCAAAGCTAACACAATTAGAAATAAACAAATATATATGTCACTTTTGCAAAATTCTAATCCTGCGTCTTGCTTTTAGTTACGTTTGTGTTAGTGGTAAGCTTTATACACACTTTGAAGTTAATTTCAAAAGAAAATATCATCTACATTTGTAAATAAGACACATTTCAACATTATTTTGCTTAAATGTGTCACTCTAAACTACAGCTAAGAGGGTAAAGACATTTTGTAGACAAGATGAATCAGAAATATTTAATATTAACGCTGAATTACAGTTACTTGAGTTTATAAAGATATTCAATTAAGAGGGAGATAATTTAGGAATATCCATGTTTCATTTTCTTATAGATGGATCCTCTGCAATAAAGGGGTCAACGTTTTATGTTGTTTTGTTTTTATATTATTTCATAACAATTTTAAAAAGTTTATATGTTTCAGCGGACTCCGATTCACGTTATATATTTTAGCAGCACATTCATGTTCTCATATAAAGGGAGGATAACTCTCAAAAGATGTAACAATTAAACAAAAATGGGTCAATATTAAAAACTTCGCACGCAACTATTCTTAAATATATTTAAAATAAGAAACTGAGTTAAGATACAAAAGTGAGTAATTAGGAATTTTATTCAGTATAATTATATTCATCACTAATTACCCCTAGCGAACGAAAAACAGACCTTGATGACGGGGGTTGTTTTGATGACGGGGATTGTTTTTGGTGGGGTGGTTGAACGGAGGAAAATTCATTTGAATTACGTACATAATAATGTTTTCTCCTAAAATAAAATCACCCCAGTCATTAAGCATTAATCAGTGGCAAACATATGCCTTACGTTGTGTATAAAATATGAATAAAACTTTTTCACAAAAATTCGTGATATTAAAATTAAACACAAGTGCTTACAGAACTGGTTAAGGGATGAAATTGCATTACAGAAGTAAAGAAGGATTATTTCATTTAGAATAAAGGAGTGGGTGGGATGGGCGTAAAACGTAGGCAGGATTGTGTTCCCTTAAAGACAAAATGCAGTTCTCTGGTATTTTCAACAATGTGTACGTTCCGATTTCAAATCAGAAATTTCTTTTAATTGTTTAATCTAGATTGCTAATCCTATCAAAAGAAAAAAATATCGCATCTCTATATGTATGAATTTAGCTTAGATGGACCATAAATGGTGCATGGTATTGCTTTTATATATTGCAAGTGCAATACAATTTCTTTCTATGTTATGTTTTTGCACAACAGAACAGTACATTAACGGCCTACCGTTGAGAAGTTTTCAATATGCGTATCTTTGGTTTAAATATCTGACGGTTATAAACATAAAAAAACAAACATCGATAAGTTCGGATAATGGCAGGTGGAGTCTACGGATTAAACAATTACATGTATTATATATAATATTCAAACGTTAAACATGAGAAAGTTTATTCTAGTAGACCATTACGTGGTCCCGCCTTAATTCCATTAAGCGATTGGAAAGCTCATATTAGGAAGATTTTATAACGGATATTTCGACAATAAAACACGTTTAAAAACATGTATTACTGAAAAAATGCGATAACTGTTTAAAAGCCGAAGTTAAAGTTTTATTTCATTATGCCAACCACATTTTCGCTTCTTGGAGAAGGGTTGGATGGGATATGAATGCTAGGCATACATGTATTAACATTAATATATAATATAATAAACTTTGGATTCATATGCTATATTGCTAGAGATATATATTCGTATCCTCTATTTTGTGAAATTTTGTGTTGGTTTTTACATAGATACTCCATATGAAAGTGGTGTCGTCTGTGATAATGTCGTCTGTGTGATAATGTCGTCTGTGATAATGTCGTCTGTGTGATAATGTCGTCTGTGATAATGTCGTCTGTGATAATGTAGTCTGTGTGATAATGTCGTCTGTGATAATGTCGTCTTTGATTATGTCGTCTGTGTGATAATGTCGTCTGTGATAATGTCGTCTGTGATAATGTCGTCTGTGTGATAATGTCGTCTGTGTGAACATGTCATCTGTTTGATAATGTCGTCTGTGTGATGACATTTACCATATTTAAAAATATAATAACACAGTTACACATTATAACGTGCATTTGTAATTATGATAAGTGCAGGGACATTTTACATATTGTGACAGTAAGAACGTGCGAATAAAAATGAAAATAAAAATGTAAAAGCTAATACAATTAGAAACAAACAAATATATGTCATGTGTCTTGCTTTTAGTTACGTTCGTGTTAGTGGTAAGCTTTATACACACTTTGAAGTTAAGTTCAAAAGAAAAGATCATCTTCATTTGTAAATAAGAGAATGTACACATTTCAACATTATTTTGATTAAATTTCTTACTCTAAAACTACAGTTTAGAGGGTTGAGATAATTTTTTTAGACAACGTGAATTATTAAAGTGCCGATAACTCCTACAGGTACCAATAAACGACACATTTTGGAATGGCCAATGCAAGTTGTGAATTTCCTGAATAAATTTGTAAGTCAAATCTGAATAATCAAGATAGCTTAACGTTGCATGTTTATTAAAGGGAATGGAGTAATATTGTCACATAGTCTGTATTATTGAGAGTTTTGGAAATCCAGTGAAAGATTGAAAAAAAATATCCAAATCGGAGACAAACAAACACACAATGACATTTTAAGGTTCTGTATTTATAGGTTATTAGATTTTTATTCAGATATATTCACGAATTCTTTCGCGCATTAATATTGCGCAACTTTAGGAACGCCAATATTTATGCGCGAAAGAACGAGTGTATATATCCTAATATAAAGATAATAACCTTTTTATTTTTATTTTTAAATTAGAACAATAAAATAGGTTGTAACATTTAATTTTCACCAAAAAACATGTATTTTAAACAAGCATATTGTCGTAACATCGAGTCAATTTTCACAATGAAATCAACAATGCTTACATCATGTGACATACTTTCTGCAACATGAACAGAAAATTGCACCAATCACGAACGAGTATACATTACACACCCACACGTCAACATGATCGAATATTGACGTTTCCTGTTACGGAAAACGGAGCTTATAAATGAGTATGTAATAAAAACGAATATGGAAGCCGTCATGTAATGATATAATCAGGTAAATACTTTGCTAAATACCTATGCATTGCTTTTCTTTGCTTTAAATGATATTTAGAGACTATTTGGAACTATGACGCCATAATAATCAAATATCCGTTTAAGAACAACCTCTATCTTCTTTTTTCCCGTTCCATTTTGATAATTCTTCCATCGATGCCTACATTTTCATTAAGATGTAAGCGGCTTTGCCGAGTTAATTATTGGTGTATGAAGAAATATCATCGATCTCGTAAAATCATCGCATACAATTTCCAATACTATTACTTAGTTTAAAGTCAGCCTGAGAACGTATTTTCTGGTCGTATAGAATAAATAAGTAACAATATATAGTTTTACATCCCATGTTTGATAGATACAGTAGAGTTGTACATGTTTTTACTTGTTATCAGTGTTGTTTATGTTTTACGTAAAATATATGATATATAGAAAGATTAAGTGCATGGATATTGTTGCAGTAACCTGTTCTACCCATGTCATATATAAAAATACTTTCACGCAACCCTTCATTTAAGTGCATGGATATTGTTGCAATAACTGGTTCTACCCATGACGTATATATAAATATTTCTGTGCAACCCTTTATTTAAGTGCATGGATATTGTTGCAGTAACCTGTTTTACCCATGTCATATATAGAAACAGTTTCATTCAACCCTTCATTTAAGTGCATGGATATTGTTGCAGTAATCTGTTCTACCCATGACGTGTATATAAATATTTCCGTGCAACCCTTTATTTAAGTGCATGGATATTGTTGCAGTAAACTGTCCTACCCATGTCATATATAAAAATTGTTTCACGCAACCATTCATTTAAGTGCATGGATATTGTTGCAATAATCTGTTCTACTCATTACATATATAAAATTGTTTCACGCAACCCTTCATTTAAAGCACATGGATATTGTTGCAGTAACCTGTTCTACCCATGACGTGTATATAAATATTTCCGTGCAATCCTTTATTTAAGTGCATAGATAGTGTTGCAGTAACCTGTCCCACCCATGTCATATATAACAATATTTTCACGCAACCCTTCATTTAAGCACATGGATATTGTTGCAGTAATCTGTTCTACCCATGACGTATATATAATTTTTTCCGTGCAACCCTTCGTTGAAGTGCATGGATATTGTTGCAGTAACATGTTCTACCCATGACGTATGTAGAAATATTTCCGTGTAACCCTTTTTTTAAGTGCATGGATATTGTTGCAGGAACCTGTCCTACCCATGTCATATATAAAAATTGTTTCACGCAACCATTCATTTAAGTGCATGGATATTGTTGCAATAATCTGTTCTACCCATGACGTGTATATAAATATGTCCGTGCAATCCTTTATTTAAGTGCATAGATAGTGTTGCAGTAACCTGTCCCACCCATGTCATATATAAAAATATTTTCACGCAACCCTTCATTTAAGCACATGGATATTGTTGCAGTAATCTGTTCTACCCATGACGTATATATAATTTTTTCCGTGTAACCCTTTATTTAAGTGCATTGATATTATTTCAGTAACCTGTTCTATCAATGACGTATTTAGAATAATTCTGTGCAACCCTTCATTTAAGTGAATGGATATTGTTGCCGTAACTTGTTCTATCCATGCCATATAGAAATATTGTTGTTTGTTCCTTTAAGTGCATTGATATCATTGCAGTAGCCATTAATACACAAGAAACTGATGCTGCACCTTAATCTTAGTGGTTTTCATTTTGTTATTTGATAACATATAAGAAGAATCATGTTTACTGTAATTGATATATACATGTACATAAATTGCTTAAAAGGTGTATATAAGCGGAACATTATACGAATATTGTTTACTTTGTTCCAATCATATTAACTATGTACTGTGAGAAAATATATATAGTGTTAACATTTTGAAACAAAATACGTTTAAACTAAGTGTATGATATTATATCTGAAGTTCATTGGCTGTAGCAACTGCCACATGACGTACATTTAGAACAACATTAACTACTTTAAATCGTACATATCGTGATAGCATGGTAGTAGTAGTAGTTGTAGTAGTAGTAGTAGTAGTAGTAACAGTAGCAGCAGCATTAGTAGCAGCAGCAGCAGCAGTAGCAGTAGTAGTAGTAGAAGTTAGTAGTAGTAGTACATGTATTATTAATAACATTATTTGTATTACAATAAACTATTATTTCCATAATAAAAACAAAAGCAATAAACAATAAATTCAAAATCAGAGGATACGAATATATATATCTAAAATAAAATAAAATAGTATCTAAGCTTTTATATTTTTATAACACATTTTGATTACCTTTTTGATGTTTTAGTATTCCTAAGGTATGGTGAAATGTTTTCATTTTTCAAAACATACATTCCTGTATGTATTCCGGTCATATTTAATTACTATTTCATCATAAGAACTGGTCGCGGTGTGGATTCTATTAAGCTACTTTACACCAAAAAAAACAGATATTTTAGACAGATAAAGAGAGTAACTTAATAAATGTCTCTTCATCAAAATCCAACCGTTCTACACACATGCCACCTTTGAATTGAAATGTCAAGCACACTATAGCTCCACGAAGCTCACTACAGATTGCCAATCTGTTGTCTACGTTACTTGGCCTCACTCACTACGCTGGTGAAACTATGCAATGATGTTGCAAATATACTAAGAGGAGGCTGAAATTACGTAATATTGGGAAAAAAAGACAGGTGATTAATACGATGTTTACACTTCTATACAGTGTTGTAAAACTCGTTTAATTATGATGTTTTGAAACAGATCTTACAAGCGACGTAGAAGGGAAGTCAATAGATGTTATAGTTTATAAACAGACAATTTACTGTAAATGGACAAATAGTAAATACAAATGACACAAAAGCAAATATGAACAAAACTAATGTAATCGATATATAACAAACAAAAATGAGAATTAGTTTTATTTTAATCATGAAATCCACTATTTCACTGGAAAATATATAATAAATATGGATATTTCAGTATATATAGGGATATTTCAGTATATATATATATATATGCATATTGCAGTATATATATGGATATTTCAGAATATATATGGATATTTCAGTATATATATGAACACGTTCTACTCATCACATATCACACCGAAGATCACCACGGTATACTCCTTACAAAAAGAAATGGACCAGAGTTGAAAAGTGATATTAAACAATGGAATAGGTGTCGTAATGTTATAATACATATTCCATTGGCAAGATACATTTGTGTCACTTTACAGCCACAGTGAACTAAAAACACGCACAGAAACAAGCAATAACTCGTTTTCCTTTTTAAAAAAACAAAACAAAAACAGGCCTTGAATTCACCAACCATTCTTCAAACTATTCTTAGACATGAGCTCAAGTACTTAAATTTCGTTCACAAATATTCCCTTGACAGGCCTGGAATTCACCAACCATTCTTCAAACTATTCTTAGACATGAGCTCAAGTACTCAAATTTCGTTCACAAATATTCCCTTGACCTTCAAAGATAAACAATAGTATGAAATTGCAACTAATTAGTTTTTGTCACATTTATAAATAGCAGCTTGTTTTGAACATATTTATCTTTAAACTTTTAGAAATATTTGAGATTAAAATTTGCATACTCTTTCTTAAGTCTACTAATATTCTCAAGAATGGTTGGTGAATTTAAGGCCTGCAGATGTCTCCCCCACTGCACAACCCATTTAAGATGATTTTAACAGTGTATAGGGCACAACCTTGTCAAGATATATTTGGAAGTGGATTTGAATTTATTTTGTATAACATTAAGGATTTAAAACTGTTTTTAGGTAACAGGAGATGAAAAACAAAAGCAATAGTTAACTAGAAAATGTGTCAAAGGGATACGGATGCACCGCTGTAGAGCTGTCAGTCACATAAAATAAAATTTTAGCGTTAATTAACTTAATCCGGAAAGTAAGCCAAGGTTATTCATATTGACCTGGTTGTGGTAGGAAGATACGGACGACAACAAATATAAAGTTAAAACGTCAAAGAGCCATAGCCGTGGTAAAAGTATCGAACCTGAACACAAAAGCGATATGCACTGCTAGATATCATACTGATTGTTCCTATCACGCTTCATCAAAATCCAACAAGCGGTTTAGGAAGAGTAGCGGGGACAACAAATGAAAGTTTAAATGTCAAAGGGCCATAACTCCGTCAAAAATGATCAAACCGGAAAACAAATACGATGCACAACTAGAAATCATACTAATGCTTTCTACCAAGTTTCGCCAAAATGTAACATGCGGTTTGTTATAGGAGGAGTGACAGACGAACAATTGTGACAAACGTACAGACGGCCGGACAGACGGACCAGCTAAACAATATGTCTCCTCCCACTAAATAAAGGTGAATAAAAGGCAAGATGGAATTACAAACATAAAAGGTTTAATTATAATAGCTATGCTTTAGAACAATCAGTGACAAAAAAAGCCGCTGGAGATTAAAAACTAGGTATAGTGTGCACCTAATCTAACTCTTACCCTATTGCCATAAAAAAAACATGAGACAGTGTAATTAAAGACATCCCCGTCAGGCTATATTCTCTAACAAACAAGGCAGCCTTAATAGGCAATATGAATATAACACATAGATGATCATTCATATATGAATATGAAAAAAAGCGCCTAAAAATGGGTCAACCACTAAACAAACATAAAAAAACGCAAAAAGGGTCATAACCTCTGTCGATAAACATTTTAACAAGTTTAATAACAATTGTATGAAAGTGATTATGACCAAGTAATAATAATGATAATAATAATAAACTGGCAGAACAATTATATCGTAAATTACCTAATGGTCAGTGTTAAAATCGTGCAAAGGTTTTAATAATAAATGTGACACAAATGCTTTCTTAATTTTGAAATGTGTATATCACTTAAGCACACAAACCGTTTTCAATTTGAAAAAAAAATGATAGGGAAAGATTATATACCCAAGAGTCCGTGTAAAAGTATGCTTTTTGTTCGCCATTGAGTATATCCACCGCTATTAAACAGTTATGCACGTTTTCAATAATAATAATGTTTTTTTAGTTATAATATATAAAATGTGTATCGATTCAGCCATGTATTAACGGAGGATCTTACATGAGTACTCATTCATTATTGAATTTATTAAACGAGTTGGCAAAATGATATAATGCGAGGCTCTTGCCGAGCATTATATCATTTCTGCTAATGTGTTTAATAAATTCAATAATGAATGAGAACGAATGTTAGATTCTATTTATCACATAACTCACATATCGACTTTTATTGCATTTTGCCTGTCGTTTTAACACGCGAACAGACATAAACATACCGTGGGAATTGGATCATAGTCATTATAGGTTGTTTTTGACAGAGCGTACGAGGCTCATTTGCATACTTATATAACTAGTGGTATATGAAAATATAGAATGGTGTTATTCCACTCACAAACCATGTTATGTGATAAATTGTAATAGTCGTATGTATATTCCGGTTAACCTTTGTTTATATTAGTAAATTTATTGATATTGAAGCAAAATAGTATATCTAGATATGTTGATTTGATTTACCTTCACTTAAATGGATTCTTACACATCGCAGTATTGCTGTGGCTGATACATTAAGTTTCTGACATAGACGGATCTACTTTGTATAGGTATCGAATTTTGATATTTCAAGATTATTCAATATTTGTGTCATCTCCAAATATTGAATAATCAGTGAATCACAACCATCAACTTTCCTCAGAAAAGAGGCTGCACAGTACACTCGAAAGAGCATATTGCAGTATATGAAGATAGATATGAAGATAGATAGATATATAATGGAGAGTTGCATTCTCTTCATTATAACATGATAACGCCGATGTTGCCAGGATAGTACCCATATTTAAAACATGATCAGTGCATTTGCTTATTATTAACAGCTAGGATCGCCACATGAATCCATCAACCACTGGGACGAGATGCGCACACACTTGCAAAAAAGCAATTATTATGAAACCTAGTATATTTTCTTGAATACTTTTCTATGCATTAATTTCCGCTTCAAGCTGAAACTGTTAATGATGTTTGAATCTTAAGGAATAAACTGATTTTTTTTAAAGTAAAATAAATATAACACAAATTACTTTGCAAAGGCTCTATGAAAAAAATATAAAATCCCCTGATTGTTTTGTTGGTTGCTGTTATCACTAGACTTCAAAGCCATAAATTAAAGTCCGATTTGCAATGCCCTTATGAATTATGGATTCATATTAACCTTTCCTGACCTTTAAATATTACATTTAACAAATAACGCATGTAATATACCACTTTTTTCATTTGAGTAATAGGTCTCACAGCGCAGTGCATTTGCACTTTGTTGGCCTATATGAATGAAGTTTACACGTGCCATTCCGATCATGAAGTTTCCAAACTAAAAGTTACTTTTTATGGAACACAGTCATTTGCTCACACAAAACTGTACAACATCTGATATGTTGACCAGGTTATTATTTTTTAATATGAGTGGTGTGATCCATTGTACTATTTTGGGCTTTAACTCCAGAGTTTGGACCAGCATTCCTACTCTTCTACAACACTGATAAAATTGCCATATGTTGGCGGCAGTGGCGGCCCATAGCTGCACATCCAATTTCAGACTGTGTTCATCTCACCTGCAACAATAAATAAACATATACATGATATATGTCAGCAATTATTAAAAATATCTAAAACCGAAGAACACAATACTACTTTTTTGACGCAAGAATTCTACAGTGTGTTTCAATAAAGCTACCTATGTAATGCGACCTTCTATACTCGTTTCCCATTGGCAGATGTATCTGCACAAATAATTAAAGCACGGAAAAGACGGTGCCATTCAAAAAGTATTGATGACAATCAAATTGCATGTTTGCGTACTATAAGGTGGTGAACATTTGTGCAACATATTATTGAAATTGTTATGGGACCGGACGGACGGACGGAAGGACAGACGGACAACGGCAATTCTATATTGTAGTGTCTATTCTTAATTACGGCAGTCAAGTGTGGGGTTTTACTAAATCCAAGTAAATTGAAAGGATACATTTAAAGTATTATAAACAAATACTCGGTGTAAAATTATCGACAAGTAATGCGGATGTGTATGGGGAATTAGGCCGTTAAATAGACATGTTAATATCATTAAATACTGGCTAAGAGCGGTCACAACTGATAATGTAATTATAAAGCATGTTTATGAAAGCGCAAAAAAACGATTGTGAACTGGGATTAAATAATTCGGTTTCACAAGTCCAGTCATTACTGAATACTAGTGGTTTTATGTACGCATGGCTTGACCCCACCTCATTAAATCCCACATACTTTATAAAGATATTCAAGCAACGATTGATAGATAGTTATATTCAAAACTGGTCATCCGACCTGGAAACTAATAGAGTATTGATTTTGTACAAATTTGTAAAGCATCGTTTTGAATATGACATTTATTTAGATTTATTGCATACGAGGCGTAGTGGTTTAACCAGATTACGTTTGTCCGCTCATAGTTTAAGGATCGAAACAGGGAGATATTCTCGCGAAAGACTAGACAGGAATGAAAGGATATGTCAAATATGTAACACTAACTATATTGAGGACGAGTTCCATTTTACCTTTATATGCCCTGCTTATAATTCAATCAGAAGTAAATATATCAAACGATATTACATACAAAGGCCATGCATGTTTAAATTTATTGCTCTCCTTCAGTCGTCTAACAAAAAAGAAGTTATTAATTTTAGCAGTTCGGAAGCTTTCTCTTTAAGACTTACCATGATAATTAACTTATAAGCTCGTTCATCCTCACGATATAAAAGTCGTATTAGATTTCCTCCATATACATATGATGTTGTTTTTTTTTCAGGGAGGGGTGGTTTTTTTTCTATTGTAATGCATTAGATTTTCGCCATACATAAATATGTATATATGGTTGTCTTTTTTTGGGGTTGCGGAGTGGCTGGGTGGGGGGGATTTTTTTTTTTTTTGTAACTCTTTTTTCATTCGTGTTATCTGTATTTTTTTACGCAATGTTTTATAAATAGGTGAAATTGTACTAATCTTATCAATGTGTTTAAATTTTATTTGTCAATGTGTATTTATATGATTAAAAACTACGTAATAGTTTAAGTCAATTAAATGTCTTCTTCTTCTTCTTCTTCTTCTTCTTCTTCTTCTTCTTCTTCTTCTTCTTCTTCTTCTATATCCCTCCACCTATATCCTCCCGCCTAATCAGCGGGGATAAAAGTGAAGTTATGTAGGAATGTTTAAATTGTATAAGTGTCAAAGGGGAATAATTGTAAAATGAAAATGTCAGAGAAAGTTGGTCATTGAAATCTGCATAAGTGTATGTCAAACCTTTAAATTACCAATTTGAATTGTTACGTTATTTAATGTCATTTCTTGGTCATGTTATTGACCCCATGTCGGATATTTATTTAATAATGTTGATTAAATTACGTCTTTATTTGTGATAATTGTTACACAAATGATGTACGGTACGGCACGGATTCTATTTATTATCCAATAATTACATCTGATGTATATCTATTTCATGTATGCATGCTAGTTGTTCTAATATATGACATAAATAAATTAATAAACACTATCGTATCCTTTATACCAATAATCTCTATTAGATTTGTTAATAAACTATTCATTGCTACTTTCGGTATTCTCCGTACTACGCACCTGCTATTTCCGTTATTTTTCGGAATGTACGGTACGGTACGGCTTTTACCCTCAACTTCATGTAGACGCTTATTTACGTTATAAGACAAATACGCATTAATTTGAACAGGATCAAATCCTTTCAAAGTTAGCATATTACTTAAACGTAACTTAAGTTATAATCACTTAATGTTTACCAATTTACATATTTATTTACGGATATGTTGCCCACTTACAGCCTAAACAGGTGAATCATTTTAGTCGTCTGTATGACAGTTTTAAATACTGGCATAATTTAGGTAACATTAAGTTTTGAGATTCTATCTTCCAACCAGTAGGTTGGCGTATACAATCTCGTAAATATGCATGTTAGCTAAGTTTTGAGATTCTATCTTCAAACCGTCGGATGTCGTATACAACTTCGTACATACACTTTAGTTAAGATTTGAGATTGTATCTTCAAACCATCGATTGGGGTTTACAGGTATTGGGATATATGCAGTTTAGCAACTTTCCAGGAATCAAAGAAAACTTCACAATTGTTTTCTATCCTGTTTTTTTATTTAGAAAGTGCAGAACGTGCATGTACTATTGTTGTCAATGCTAAAATGAGGTTTTGATAATGTAAATGATGAACATTAAGGTAAACATTAATAGTACAGTAACGGATTTTATCGTTGCGAGATACCAGAATTGCGTCACAGTTTTTAATACAAAAGTGTAATTTACGAGATTTTAGAATTATAATTATCTCATATTATTGGAATGCGAAAGGGAGATTCAGAGTAAAGCGATCATAAATGTGTTTTTTCCAATTTCTCATTTCCATACAACCTTTTACAAATTACAAACCAAAATAATTTTGCAGTAAAAGCATAACCAAGTAATGAGATTTCGAATTATATACAGGAGCGTAACAGCCGGTGCAGCAGAGCAACATCCGCAAGACCAAAACACTGCCAGTGCGGATCTCATCGGATCGATTTTCAAACATCGATGGTTAGTGCGTTACTTAAAAAGTTATTTCTTTTTGCTAGCGTTAACCACTAATAAATAGACACACACGTCTTACAGGAAATGTAGTAGTTTCATGTCTTGCATTAATAAACCATAACAAACAACTATAACAATGATAACTAGAACAAGGTATCCTACATCAAAAACATAGAAACCGTTGACAACAGGGGTACCACCATGGAACGGTCAGTGTCGAAATAAGTCGCTTGTGGTTTAAGCCATATTCCAGAGTGCAACAAACCTCACGCTCCATAATGTCATCCTAATTAAACGGGACAGTGAAATATAATTAAAAAGGAAATTCCCTCCAAACGGTATCCTCTACAAAACTAGGCTGCATTAATTAGCGATAAACTCAATGATGATCATGTATATATGAATATAAAAACGAAAAGCATAGAAAGTCACAAAGTAAGTACTCATACACTTGGCAGAAGCCAGGAAAAACGAGATATATGTTTTATGATTGAAATACAATATGTTAATTTTTTTTGTGGTACTGGAGATAAGATATGATAACATATTATTGAGATAAACAATAATGTCCAGTTTTTCCCGACTGTGTCCAGTTATTTCCCGGCGGTTATTTTCCTCTAACAATGGTACCGCTCTGATTTAATAGAGTGTTATTGGTTATACTATTGCTTCATTAATGATGTTGACATGAGGGATGAGCGGGAAAACATTGGAGTTGAGATATGATAACATATTATTGAGATACACAATATGGTCCAGATTTTTCCCGGCTGTGTCCAGTTATTTCCCGGCGGTTATTGTCCTTTAACAATGGTGCCGCTCTGATTTAATATAGTGTTATTGGTTATACTATTGCCTCATTAATGAGGCTGACATGAGAGATTAACGGGAAAATATTGGAGATGAGATATGGTAACATATTATTCAGATACACAATATGGTCCAGTTTTACCCCGGCTGTGACTAGTTATTTCCCAGCGTTTTTTTTCCTCTAACAATGGTTCCGCTCTGTTTTAAGAGAGTGTTATTGGTCATACTATTGCATCATCAATAAGGCTGACATGAGAGATGAGCGGGAAAATATTGCAGATGAGATATGATAACCTATTACTGCGATACACAATATCGTCCAGTTTCCCCCCGGCTGTGTCCAGTTCCAGTTATTTCCCAGCGGTTATTTTCCTCTAACAATGGTGCCGCTCTGATTTAATAGTGTGTTATTGGTTACACTATGGCCTCATTAATGAGGCTGACATGAGAATTAATTATATAATAAGTTTGTATACAACTACATTAAGTTTAACTATCCAGCTCCCTGTGTGGGTAGAATACAACCACTGCAAACACACCGTCACATGCAGAGGGGTAGGACCCCCCCACCCCCCCCCCCCCCCACCCCCCCACACACACACACGGGTCCAGATATTTCCCGTTACATCGGAACATATATTGATTTGTAGCCTGGTTCTCTGACCTCCCACAATGCTCTGCACTGTGCAGTTGTGGGAGGCCAGGGAACCAGCTAATTGATTTGAGGTTTGGAATATATGTATTCAGTTACATAACTGCATTTATTGTTCATACATACTTTATAGTGTTTGTTTCTGATGGTGTAAACATATACAGCACATAAGCACGTAAGTACACATTAACCATGTGTGTGAAGCATGACACATATACGCAATCGCTACGGCATACACTTTTGCAACACTATTTTCCTATATTATGAACAAAGCAAATTGAAATATTGACCAAAAAAATAAACTTAGCTGGATTTGTGTGGTGGCAGTGGTTATTGTAACAGAAAGGCGAAGTAACCACTGCGGGGAGTTTGACACTTTTGTTATATTAGGGGAACAACTAACCACAGAACATAATTGTAAACGTCCCATAGCGGGATTGTGTGTGTGAGATAGATAGGCATAGGGGTGGAATGTTGGGGGTGGTGGGTGGGTTAGTTAACAATATTTCATTCGTATCACAACGGTGTCTACTTGTAGAAGATAGAGCAATGCGCAACCATGGTTATAGTGCTGCCACACTAGTATACCACACAATAGACACATGATACTTAAAACTCCACCCAGTCACATTATACTGACACCGGACCGCCCAGTCGTAGTACTACCCTTTACGCGATGAACGTCATGCAATTGAGATACTTGTGCCATGTTAATAAACTTTTTGTTTTTACCCGGCTGGTTTCAACTCACGTTTAACCACTAAAAGCCACAATGGGTACACAAAGGATAACAATATCACAATCATACTCTTACAATCAAAAAGGTTTATATGTCTCCCCAGCTTTGTTAAGTATTTCAGAAAATTAATTCACAAACGATTCCGGTGAGATCTACCTTCTCGACTCCTAAATCACTCTGTCGGTGAGATAATTACTGCACTATGGCACCACCTCCAAAAGCTTAAATAGGCGATAACGGTGTCAGACTGGTGAAATTCAGCACATTGAACACAATCACTGAAGTAACACGTCTTTGGAATTGAAGGTTTTATATGAACACAATTTAAAAGTATAGGCTTAATTCCACTAAATCAGCCGGATGTGTTTGCCTGGTGCAGTCGAAAGTAGTTCTGTATTAAAGAGTGCTAATCTTTTTTTAGTGCAATTTCCTGTTAATTTTTGGCTGTAACTGTATTCTGGACATGTTGTTGATATTTGAAAAGGGAGCTCATCATGTTTTTGACAGTTTTTTATATAAATTTCAGAAGTGAAAGTAGACAGGGTACGAAATTGCAAGGGGTAAAAATAGCTTTGACCTTTGACCCGGTGTTAGTAAACAACTGAAGAAATGTTTCTTAGAAGGTATTAAGCCCCCTATTTCCTTGTTGATGTTTAATAGCAGACATGTGTATTTGCATTATAAAGTAAGTTTCCCAGAATTCTAACTAGGTTTGAGTTTTTAACAGGTTGTCAACATTCTAACTTTACTATGGAAGGGCAATGGAGACTCATTTACGCTATTATAACCTATAGCAACGTGTGTATCTTACATGTACACTGTTACCACCTTAAAATTGTGTGATATCAATAATGACATGCATAAAGCGCACGCTTATAGTATTAACAATATGTTATAAAAATTCCAGTTCTTATACATCTTTATTATATGGATCACACACATTTTGCTCTCTAATTCTCCAATATCTAGAGAAAAATACAACATCGATTTAGTTTTTTAACATTTCGTATCATTCATTCACATAATGCGTATTCTGAAAAAAACATATGTCAAAACCATTGATTGGTCGGTGCATGCTTATATTTTGACCAGATATTCTTTTTTAACCTTTGATATAACTTGTACACACCATAGCATCATTACCCATATAATAAAGATGTATAAGAACTGGAATTTTTATAACATATTGTTCTCCTTTTAATGTTCTGTTTCTCCTAGATATTATACGTTTTAAAATGGCAGTGTATATTTACATAGTCATTGAGTCAGAAGCCGTTTATTTCTAAAAACGTTTATTTCTAAAAACTCTAATAACAGCGGTAAAGCTTGTTTCCCGAAACTATACACTCCTGCTTAATACGATATTTATGTCTCATTACGTACACACCAGTAATTGTGCACACCAGTAATTAACTACTAGCACTCTGCAGCATTGATCTACTTCCTTTCCAATTTTGATATAAAAAATAAAACATACAACTTCTTTTACCCCGAAGATCGGCTTTTTGTGTTATCACACAAACTGTCAATTTTTAACATACACTTTTGTCGAATACGAAACTATACACTTATCGTTGGATTTACAGGCACAGTTATTGGTGGTGTAAACATGTATTTAGTTTGACCAGATATTCTTGTTAACATTTGCATTAACCTGTACACACCATAACACCATTACACATACTATATAGGTTTATAAGAACTAATATTTGATAAGATATTTCTATTTTTCTGTTTCTCCAAGATAGTATACCTTTTAAAATGTCAGTGTATGTTTACATAATCATTGAACCAGAAGCCGTTTATTTCCGAGAACTCTAATAATAGCAGTCTGACCCTTGTCCGTTCGGCATATACACTCCCAGACAAATCTTTTCAAGCCAGTGTGTTAACACGTCTTTGGAATTGAAGGTTTTATATGAACACAATTTAAAAGTATAGGCTTAATTCCACTAAATCAGCCGGATGTGCTTGCCTGGTGCAGTCGAAAGTAGTTCTGTATTAAAGAGTGCTAATCTTTTTTTAGTGCAATTTCCTGTTAATTTTTGGCTGTAACTGTATTCTGGACATGTTGTTGATATTTGAAAAGGGAGCTCATCATGTTTTTGACAGTTTTTTTATATAAATTTCAGAAGTGAAAGTAGACAGGGTACGAAATTGCAAGGGGTAAAAATAGCTTTGACCTTTGACCCGGTGTTAGTAAACAACTGAAGAAATGTTTCTTAGAAGGTATTAAGCCCCCTATTTCCTTGTTGATGTTTAATAGCAGACATGTGTATTTGCATTATAAAGTAAGTTTCCCAGAATTCTAACTAGGTTTGAGTTTTTAACAGGTTGTCAACATTCTAACTTTACTATGGAAGGGCAATGGAGACTCATTTACGCTATTATAACCTATAGCAACGTGTGTATCTTACATGTACACTGTTACCACCTTACAATTGTGTGATATCAATAATGACATGCATAAAGCGCACGCTTATAGTATTAACAGGTTTATGTTTTTACGTTTAAACATCTTTGTTCTGAAATGTATGTGTTTGGTTTTGTTATTTACGTATGTATCCTGAAGAAGGCGATAAAAGCTGAAAGCGCTCGATATAATTGCGTTGGTTCAAGCACTGTTTGGTTGATAATTTGTCTCACATTTATCTTTTTAAATACCTATATTCCCGGAATCCTCTGTGACCCAGTGCTCCAGAAAGGGTCTTGTAAGATGTATACTATTCTTTACCGTATATATATATATTAATAAGCTAAATTAAACGATTGCATTTGAAAATAAATTGTTTCCGGGGAATACTATGTACTGCACCAATACTTTCACACAAAGTTGATTCACAATACGTACGACTATATTTATATAACAAACAAAAATGTTTTCTCATTGTCTGTTCTTCCAGCAAAGAGACGTTGCCATCTGCTTTGCTGTCTGTTATTAAAACATTCCAACATTCTGTTCGAATGCCACTGGGAGTTTGTAAGTGTAAGTGAGCGGGACTTGTAAGTGAGGAAGTGTCGATTCTTACGGATGGCGCGATGAGTACAGTACTGGATCTACCCAGGAAATGTGGGTGGTCTGCCTCCACCACAAAATAATCGACCGTCATATATAACCTTACTTGTGTTGAAAATGACGTAAAACACCATACAAAACGAACAAAAAAATCAGTTAATGCAGTAACCAAGCGAAGATAACATGGTACAAGCTTTTGTCGTTAGGTATATATGCATTATGTCCCTTTTCTCTTTAACGTGAATCTTGTAACCGGTAACAAGAATATGGTGAAATATCGATAGCCATCCGTGTGTCCTCGATAACTCAGTTAGCAGACAATAATGAATTGTACACTTGTTTGTTCTTAAACATTTGTAAGTATTTCATATTTCGCAACGCCTATTTGAAACAAAAACGTACTCCGTTTTACATTCCAGCCTCGCCAGGGAAGGTGCATCTGTACCTGGTACAACGTCAGGGAAGGTACATCTGTACATTGTACAACGCCAGGGAAGGTACATATGTACATTGTACAACGCCAGAGAAGGTACAGAATGTACATTGTACAACGCCAGTGAAGGTACATCTGTACATTGTACATATGTACATTGTACAACGCCAGGGAAGGTACATATGTACCTTGTACAACGCCAGGGAAGGTAAATCTGTACATTGTACAACGCCAGGGAAGGTACATCTGTACATTGTACAACGCAAGGGAATGTAAATCTGTACCTTGTACAACGCCAGGGACGGTACATCTGTACCTTGTACAACGCCAGGGAATGTACATCTGTACTTTGTACAACGCCAGGGAAGGTACATCTGTACATTGTACAACGCCAGGGAAGGTACATCTGTACCTTGTACAACGCCAGGGAAGGTAAATCTGTACATTGTACAACGCCAGGGAAAGTACATCAACGCCAGGGAAGGTAAATCTGAACATTGTACAACGCCAGGGAAGGTACATCTGTACATTGTACAACGCCAAGGAAGGTACATCTGTACCTTGTACAACACCAGGGAAGGTACATCTGTACTTTGTACAACGCCAGGGAAGGTACATCTGTACCTTTTACAACGCCAGGGAAGGTATTAAAGGACAATATTCAGGGTCAGGTTGGTACATTAGGTATATGTATTGGCTTTTATTAAGAGACAATATACAGGGTCAGGTTTATACATAAGTCGTATATATGGGCCTGTAATACAGGACAATATCCAGAGTCAGGTTTGTACCTTAGGTATATGCATGGCTTGAATTAAGGGACATTAGTCCGGGTCCGGGTTGTAAATAAGGTATATGTACGGGCTTGTATTAAGAGACAATATCCAGGGTCAGGTTTGTTTATAAGGTATATGTATGGACCTGTATTAAAGGGCAATATCAAGGGTCAGGTTTGTACATTAGGTATATGTATGGACTTGTATTAAGAGACAATAGCTAGCCAGGGTCAGGTTTGTTTATTAGATGTATGCATGGGCTTGTAGCCATGGTCCGGTTTGTACATAAGGTATATGCACAGGCTTGCATTAAGAGACAACATCCACGGTCAGGTTTGTACATATTGTTTATGTATGGGCTTTTATTTTGGGACAATAGTCAAGGTCCGGTTTTAGCATTAGGTGTACGTTTGGGCTTGTATTAACAACAGTCAGGGTCAAGTGTCTACATTAGGTATATATATATATGGGCTTGTATTACGGGACAATATCCAGTGTCAGTTTGTACATAAGGTATATATATTAGCCTGTATTGAAGGACAATATCTAGGGTCAGGTTAGTACATTAGGTATATATATGGGCTTGAATTAAGGGACAATATTCAGGGTCCGGTTTGTACATAATGTATATATTTATGGGCTGGTATTAAGGCATTATATCCAGAGTCAGGTTTGTACATAAGGTTTATATACGGGGATGTATTAAAGGACAATATCCAGGGTCAGGTTTTTACATTAGGTATATATATGGGCTTGTATTACGGGACAATATCCAGGGTCAGCGTTTTACATAAGGTATATGTAAGGGCTTGTATTACGGGAAAATATCCAGGGTCAGGTTTGTACATAAGGTATATATATGGGCTTGTATTACGAGACAATATCCATGGTCAAGTTTGTACATTATATATATGTATGGGCTTGTATTACGGGACAATATCCAGGGTCAGGTTTGTACATTAGGTATATATATTGGCTTGTAATTCGGGACAATATCCAGGGTCAAGTTTGTACATTATTTATATGTATGGGCTTTAAAATAGAGACAATAGTCAGGGTCAGGTTTGTACATAAGGTATATATATGGTCCTGTATTAAAGGACAATACCTACGTTAAGGTTTGTACATAAGGTATATACATATATGAACCTGTATTAAAGGACAATATCTAGGGTAAAGTTTGTACATTACGTATATGTATGGGCTTGTATTACGGGACAATATCCAGGGTAAGGTTTGTATATAAGGTATATATATGGTCCTGTACTAAAGGACAATATCTAAGGTCAGGTTTGTACATTACGTATATGTATGGGCTTGTATTACGGAACAATATCCAGGGTCAGGTTTGTACATAAGGTATATATATGGTCCTGTACTAAAGGACAATATCTAAGGTCAGGATTGTACATAAGCTATATGTATGGGATTATATTACGGGACAATAGTCAGGGTCAGGTTTGCACATAAGTAATACGTATGAGCTTTAATTAAGAGACAATATCCAGGGTCAGGATTGTAGATTATTTATATGTATGGGCTTTAAAATAGAGACAATAGTCAGGGTCAGGTTTGTACATAAGGTATATATATGGTCCTGTATTAAAGGACAATACCTACGTTAAGGTTTGTACATAAGGTATATACATATATGAACCTGTATTAAAGGACAATATCTAGGGTAAAGTTTGTACATTACGTATATGTATGGGCTTGTATTACGAGACAATATCCAGGGTAAGGTTTGTATATAAGGTATATATATGGTCCTGTACTAAAGGACAATATCTAAGGTCAGGTTTGTACATTACGTATATGTATGGGCTTGTATTACGGAACAATATCCAGGGTCAGGTTTGTACATAAGGTATATATATGGTCCTGTACTAAAGGACAATATCTAAGGTCAGGATTGTACATAAGCTATATGTATGGGATTATATTACGGGACAATAGTCAGGGTCAGGTTTGTACATAAGTAATACGTATGAGCTTTAATTAAGAGACAATATCCAGGGTCAGGATTGTACATAAGTCATATATATGGGCCTGTGTTAAAGGACAATAGTCAGGGTCAGGTTTCTGCCTTGGTGTATGCATGGGCTTGTATTACGGGACAATAGTCAGGGTCAGGTTTCTACATTAGATGTATGTATGGTATGTATGGGCTTGTATTACGGGACATTAGTCAGGGTCAGGTTTCTACATTAGATGTGTGTATGGTATGTATGGGCTTGTATTACGGGACATTAGTCAGGGTCAGGTTTCTACATTAGATGTATGTATGGTATGTATGGGCTTGTATTACGGGACAATAGTCAGGTTCAGGTTTCTACATCATATGTATGTATGGTATGTATGGGCTTGTATTACGGGACAATAGTCAGGGTCAGGTTTCTACATCAGATGTATGTATGGTATGTATGGGCTTGTATTACGGGACAATAGTCAGGGTCAGGTTTCTACATCATATGTATGTATGGTATGTATGGGCTTGTAATACGGGACAATAGTCAGGGTCAGGTTTCTACATCATATGTATGTATGGTATGTATGGGCTTGTATTACGGGACATTAGTCAGGGTCAGGTTTCTACATTAGATGTGTGTATGATATTTATGGGCTTGTATTACGGGACATTAGTCAGGGTCAGGTTTCTACATTATATGTGTGTATGGTATGTATGGGCTTGTATTACGGGACATTAGTCAGGATCAGGTTTCTACATTAGATGTATGTATGGTATGTATGGGCTTGTATTACGGGACAATAGTCAGGGTCAGGTTTCTACATCATATGTATGTATGGTATGTATGGGCTTGTATTACGAGACAATAGTCAAGGTCAGGTTTCTACATTAAATATATGTATGGTGTTGTCAACCATATTGTGTTTGTGATGTCGTTTGCTTTTTTTATTACTTTTGCCTTGTTGTTTGTCTGTTTGCGTGTTTGTTTCTGTGTTTTGTGGTTGACTGTCCTCCTTGAATGCTACTTTCCCTGTCCGATCGTTTTATATTTATGTATAGGCGTGTATTACGGGACAATAATCAGGGTCAGATTTCTACATTAGATGTATGAGGCTGGTATTATGGGACACAATTCAAGGTCAGGGCCCCGTTTTATTAAACATCTTACGATAAATCTCAAATTTTAAAACTGTTCACAGTTTTGCACCTAAGCAATCAATGTAGACAATTATGTGTGGATTATGTGCAGAAATATGAAATGTATAACAAAATGAAATGAAATCGCGGTCATTTCCGAGTTGTAAATCAAAGTAAAGAATTAAAAAAATTAACTTACTATTAAAGTTGTCATAATTTTTTTCATAAAACGGGGCCCAGGTGTCTACATAAGGCATAATTATGTATGGGCACGTTTTATCAGGGTCAGGTTTCTTACACAGAAAGGCTTTTATGTCTTGGACGATAGTAAGTTATCTACATTTGCAATTGCAACAAGCATCAGTGTCAGGTTTCATCTTAGGATATATACATATTAGGTTTTTTAAAGTGGCAACCTTCAAGATAAGGTTTCTTTATTACAGACAGCAATCTACTAGGTCTTCTTATAATTTGTATGTTAGTTTGTTTGAAGACTGCAACAAGCAACAGTCAGAGTCTGACTTCTGCATGAGCTTAGATTTACAGATTAGATAAACCTAAGTTAAGTATGTCACTACTACAGTCGCTTGTTCTAATCCTTTTTGAATATGCAATACTAACTTGTAAAGGGATGGTTGTTCTACTCAGGAAATAATATATTTTTTTAAACTAGAACTATCACTAAAGGTGATTAATACCCCGCTTCTTGACCTTGACATTGGCTACACAGCACTGAATCAATTGTGAACGCTCGGCCAATCCCGTCATTCCTCGGGATCCCGCCTCGTGTGTATCACGGCGCTTCGCTATGTTCAAAATCTTGACATTGTGTTAGCCGGAAGGCAACGGCACGGAAAATAGTGCACTGTTGCATGTAAACAATGCGGCCGCTGTTCACACGTGTTGATGTATAATTTTCGTTGAATGTTTGGTTTTTTACAATGCAGATGAAGGTTTTATCACTGCTTTCATGTAAATAAACTACTGATGGGGCAATCGGCTGAATAGCATTGCAACATTTGGATGATAACTTTGATTTTGAATGCAAATTTGTTTGGTGGTTTTGGCGGGAATCTAAGGCGCGATGACATAACCAATATGGAAACCTGCGTAATACATTCGAGTCATGCTGCGAAGCAGTGTACGAGATGTTGCGAATGAGCACTGAATGTCGCGCATAACATCGTTTTCATATATGCAACATCTGTACTAAATATTATCCCAAGATACAAAATAAATCAAAAAGTAAATCCTTGACACAGATCTGACATTTGACTTTCATTATGACCGTGACCTTGGACACACAGCCTTAAAAGTTGCGCGCGACACATTGTCTTGATATAAGCAGTATTTGTACATAATATTATTCTAATACACCTAGCTGCTCCACAGAAACATCCCGGACACGAATCAGACCCTAAATGTGACCGTTGACCTTTACCGCGACCTTGACCTTCAACATTTACACATGACACTCTTACTATTTTGTACGATAATAAACATAGTCTATACATACATCTTATGTAGAAATATGACACTGAATATTGTCCTTTAAAACAAGCCCATACATACACCTTATGAAGCCACCCGGGCCCCGTTTTATGAAACAACTTACGACCATTTTGATCGTAAATCAATTTCTTAAATGCTTCACTATCAATTACACTTTTCAAATAAACGTAATTTCATTTCATTTTCTTATACTTGTGATATTTCTGCACTACGTGCACACATAATTGTCTACATTGAATGATTATGTGAAAAAAGTGATTGATTTTAAAATTTGAGACTTATTGTAAGATGTTTAATACAACAGGGCCCTGACCCTTATTATTGTCCCATAATACAAGCACATACATACACCCTCTGTAGAAATCTGACCCTGACTATTGTCCCATATTACAAGCAAATACATACACCTTGTGTACAAACCTGACCCTGACTATTGTCCCGTTATACAAGCCAATATATATACCTCATGTACAAACCTGACCCTGGATATTGTCCCGTAATACAAGCCCATACATACACATAATGTACAAACCTGACCCTTAATACATGCCCATATATATACCTAGTGTACACACCTGGCCTTAGATATTTTCCCATAATACAAGCCCATATATATACCTTATGTACAACCCTGACCATGGATATTGTCCCGTAATACAACCCCATACATACATCTAATGTAGAAACCTGACCCTGAGTATTGTCCCGTAAAACAAGCCCATACAAATACCTAACGTACATATCTGACCCTGGATATTGTCCTTTAATACAGGCCCATATATATGACTTATGTACAAACCTGACCCTGGATATTGCCCCGTAATACAACCCGGTACATCTACCTAATGTACATACATGACCCTGGATATTGTCCTTTAATAAAAGCCCATTCATATACCTAATGTACATACCTGACCTGGATATTGTCCCTTATTACAAGCCCATACATATACCTAATGTAAAAAACTGACCCGGAATATTGTCCTTTAATTCAGGCCCATATACAAACCTGACCCTGGATATTGTCCCATAATACAAGCCCATACATATTATTTATGTACAAACCCTGTCCCAAAATACAACCTTATACATATAACTAATGTAGAAACCTGACCCTGATTATTGTCCCGTAATACAAGCCCATACAAATACCTAACGTACATATCTGACCCTGGATATTGTTCTTTAATACAGGCCCATATATATGACTTATGTACAAACCTGACCCTGGATATTGTCCCGTAATACAACCCCGAACATGTACCTAATGTACATACCTGACCCTGGATATTGTCCTTTAATAAAAGCCCATACATATACCTAATGTACATACCTGACCCTGGCCTGGATATTGTCCCTTAATACAAGGCCATACATATACTTAATGTAAAAAACTCACCCTTAATATTGTCCTTTAATACAGGCCCATATATATACGTTATGTACAAACCTGACCCTGGATATTGTCCCATAATACAAGCCCATACATATTACTAATGTACGAACCTGACATGGATATTGTCCCGAAATACAACCCCATACTTATATCTAATGTAGAAACCTGACCCTGATTATTGTCCCGTAAGACAAGCCCATATTGACCCTGGATAGTGTCCGGTAATACAACCCAATACATGTACCTAATGTACATACCTGACCCTGGATATTGTCCTTTAATAAAAGCCCATACATATACCTAATGTACATAAATGACCTTGGATATTGTCCCTTAATAGAAGCCCATACATATACCTAATGTAAAAAACTGACCCTGAATATTGTCCTTTAATACAGGCCCATATATATACGTTATGTACAAACTTGACCCTGAATATTATCCCGTAATACAACCCCATACATATATCTAATGTAGAACCCTGACTATGTTCCCGTAATACACGCCCATACATGAATCAGTTTACAATACATTCCACATTTTATAATATTGTCATAATAAAACTGTTGGCAGGCTTCTTCACATAAATGGCATAACTTTGTTTCAATACAAATACATGTATAACAAAACAAATGCAACGCATTCTGCTTCTTTCACGCCCCGTCAAAGGATCTAGAAGGTAAATCATCTTCGGCCAACCTACGCCGCTCAGTACTACCAGTATTTTGATTTTGCGTTTAAAATAAAGTTCTGTAAGTGTATCAACTCGCTGTACGCATGGCTCCGCCTTCAGTCACTATAGCTCCGCCGCTAATGTGGATATTGTCTTCTAGGTGACCTGCGGTATTGTCATCGTATGCATACCGATCCTCTTAGCACGTAAGAGAACCCATATGAATCTAGTTTAGTAAGAGTAGGGCAAGCTCCCAGATTCATTTTTATTTTAGTCATTCCCCTCACTCGTGGGCATCTCCAAATAACCTATAAGGATGATGAGCCATTAACAACATTTAATTCATAATTTATAATTTGAATTTAGTTACGCCCAAATAACAAGGGTGAATCTGGTACTGCTCTCAGCCCCACCTCCTCACCCCACCAAATTATTTAACTTGCTGGATTTTAATGGGCACGCACCGGGTTCACCTTTATGAAAGTAACACGTTTACAAATAAAATATTCAGAACATGCACTAAAAACAAAGATTTTCTAGCGGGCATTCGCTCCGACTCAGTGCTAGATCCGCATCTGGATAATGTATTTACACCCCACCCACCACTCTCCCCATTTTCGAGAAATATATTGCAGATGTGTTCGTTATAATCCTGCACCATCACCCCTCACATACGAAAAAACAAAATAAAAACATTTCTGATTTTCTCTGATAATGTCCCATCGAATGGGAACATATACCGGGGCGACCCACGTATTGGAGTCTATAATCCGAACACTTTAAAGAACCATACAAGTAGATGCAAAAATCGAACGGGAAAAGTAGCATTCAATGACGGCACTCAACCACAAACACACACAGAACCAAAGAACACCTTTAAAGATGAATAACAGGCAAAATAATACACCACAAACACGAAAGGGTTGACAAAAGGGCTACCGCCTTGGAACGGTCAGTGGTCAAAAAGGGGGCCGCTGGGGGTTTAAACCAGGTTCTAGGGTGCACCAACCTACACTCTTACCATATTGCCATCCCAATAAACGGACATGTAAATAAGGATATCCCCGCCAGGTTAAATTCTCTAACAAACAAGGCAGCATCAATATAAGTAAAAATGATAAGTATCAAAGGAGATTTAAATCATCATGTATATACAATATAAAAAACAAGCCTACAAAAATAAGTATAAAAGTCGAACAGGAAATGCCAAAACACCCAAAAGTAAGTACTCAGTGACTTGGCAGAAGCCAGAGCAACAAAAGAATAAACCGTTAAGGGTACGACAAGACAAGATTAAATACAAACGTAATCTGTCCGGTCTTCGCACACTCAAAGAGGAACGCATAGTGGCGAACTGTAAATGGGTCCACCACTAAACATGCAGTACGTTGCAAAACCTCTTTTGATAAACTTGTTAACAAACTTAATAAAGATTATATGAAAATGATTATGACCAAAGATCTTACGAAGTTTGTAAATCACATCACCATAGAAGTCAGGTTGTGATAGTCCTTGTCGCAGAAGAGTTCATAAATTACTTTTATATTTTAAAAGTAGAGCAGGGTTACGATAATAAATGTTGCAAAGGTTTTTCGACGTTAATGGTAACGGTAGCCCTGCTGGAGTAACTTTTTACTTATACAAATATTAATATTACGAATATTAAAGTCCTCAACTCGACTACATGCTCTAGATAAACGAATAAGTTGAGAAACATAGACCCTATAAGAAGTAGGTCGGGGAACATCCCCATCTAAATGGGATAATTAACAATATCAAAATTAAAATCATCTCTCTTGTCATAGATTGTACTAACTATTTCGCCATTTGCAATAGAGAGATGTAAATCAAGAAAAGAAGCGATAATAGTAGATTAACCATCATGACCATAGTAGGTAAGAAAGGATTCTCAATGTTCAATATGTCATCTAGAATCCGAGAGGTGTCATTAAAGGCTTCAATTACATCTGCCTGAGTATCGGATGAAAGACTCTACATGAAATCTCATTAATATCAATACAAGAACAAATCTGCGACAAGAGATGCACAGTTCGTATGACAAAATAACACCTTAATTGAATTATTAGTGTATTTGAGGGACCCTGGGTGCGGAGCCATCATCATAATATCTCATTTGAGACATAATTACACAAACAAATCCCCCAAATCCCTTAACCCCCCACCCCCCCCGCCCGCCCCACCCTCCCTAGCCCCCGGGTAGATGTCCGACTTTGCGAAATAATAAAATCGTTTGATATGTTGTTTATCTTTCATAGACGATTACATATACCAAGTTGTGTGCGAAAAATGACAGTGTAATTGAATTTTAGTGTATTTGACCTTTTGACTCCCTTCCCCCCACTCCCTACCACCCCACCACCCGGAGGGCCCCTGGGCTCGGAGCCAAAAATAATGTTGCTCTTGTACGCCGTCATCATATGGTGAAGTCATACCCTAAGTTTGGTTAAATTACGTTCAGCGGTTAAGGAGGAGATGCTGTAACGGACGGACGGACGGATGCGAAAAACGTGGGTATAAAGAGAGTTTGGGTCCGTATGTTCTTTACGACACCGTTTTATACTAAAATCCTCAATGGATTGCGCGATCTGACCACGACATGCATTATAACCAATAATTACATGTAATCATTCAAAGTAAGTGTAGGGCTGGTTCGCGGGTTGGCGGCTCTAAATAATAACGTAGTATATTGTGTTGAAGAACCGTTAAATAACATTAATACGTTCTCTGATAATGAGATGCACACTAAATAGGATATAACTAAGTAATATTGGCAGCATAGTTCAAATTGTGACACAAGCATGCAAGCTGGCAGAATAATTCCTTAGTGTGTCCTATTCATGTCAAGAACCTGAGCGCCCTCCATTTCCCATTTTTATGCTCCCCGAAGGAAGAACATATGCAATGTCACACTTTGACAGCGGACAATGGGAGGAAGTGTAGAGTGTAAGTACCATAACTATATCGTCATTCAAACTATAGTTATTGCCCTTTGCAATGTTATACTAATAATTCTTGTGCGGAGCATAACCCAAAAACTACTAATGAAACTGAAATGATATTTCACATTATGACAGAGGCCATTGAGAGGTCTGTGTCTCTGTCCGTCCGTACGCCTGGATAATACTTTTTAATTGTTTTTGTTTTGTTAGAATGGTGTTTTACGTCAATTTTAGCACATGTTAGCCCATATATGACGGTGTGTTTTTTGTGGTAGAAGCAGACCACCCCATTTTTTCTAGGTAGAACCAGAACTCTAAATCTGTTAACGGCTCATCATCACGTTTTAGGTTATTCGGAGATGCCCAAGAGAGAGGGGAATGACTAAAATACAAATTAATCTGGGAGCTTGCCCTCTGGCCCATCTAAAGAAAAATTCAAAAGTTGTGTCGCATTAGGGACCGACCATTTTGATTTCTGGCGTGATTTCTGGCGTGGGGGGTAGGGGGGGGGGGGGGGGGGGGGGGGTCCTGGGATTTTCCTTTCAGCCGGAATATTTTTTTGGCATTTCTTTAAAGCCGGGATTTTTATTTCGACTAGTACAAAAAAATAGCTATTGTCATCCCTTGATCATCGTCATCGTTGTCGTCGACTGCGTCCCTTGGTTAAAGTGTGTATGTAGGCTTGTATCTCCCAAACCACTTAACATAATGAATTGAAACTTCGCACCATTAGATGACACCACAGAGCCAGGTTCTATAACTCATGCTTTTATTTTAACAACGTTATGGCCCCTTTCATACTTAGAAAACTCATGGTTAAAGTAAGTTGTATATAAGCTTGGTTAAAGTTTGTATGTAAGCTTGTATCTCACAAACTACAATACATAATGGATGAACACATGTATTCAGCATCCCTAGTTGACACCACAGAATCAGATGATATAACTCTTGCTTTTATTTTGACAGAATTATGACACTTTTCATACTTAGGAAACTTGGTTAAAGTTTGATGTAAGCTTGGTTAAAGTTTGTACGCGTATGTAAGTTTGTATCTTCCAAACATCTTTACACAATGAATAGGCCCTTCTTAATATTATCTCATGAATATGTAATTAGATAGCCAGAACGATGCTGAGATGGGTCAGATGTAAACAAACAGCTATTGCAATCATGGCTACTTCATACAGTGATAGAGATATGAGTCTTATACCAAATATTACTTATACTTTTGTTGAAGAATACATTAAATCCAATAAGTTCTCATCCGGAAATAAATCAATAGATAAAGGAATCGAGTTTTTCAGCGAAGGATACATCCATGACATGAAAGGTAAGACCTTTATATATTATATATACACACCATTAACCTCATTTCTAGTATTCCTCTCCTCCCTTATCAACATCCCTTATCTATAAACACCTAGCTAATTAATTTACAACTCTCACACTTGGTACTTTTCCTATGTTTCTAGTGCAGCGTCTGAATGCTATACATTGTTTATATACATCAGCCTGACCAAGTAGAACTATCCTGACCAGAACCAAATATTTCAAGATATTGGACTTAGTGGAATTTCTTGACCCTTACTGCCAAACACCAGCTGTGAATGCAAGCTTTCTCTATATACCGTAGTTTTCTCAATATATACACCTCTTTCAGTTCACCCAACACGATATGGATGCAAAGTGAGAGGCATATGTCACAAGTCCCAAAGAAAGACTGAAGATCCATACACGATTAAAGTAAGTATAACTTCATTTAATTGAAATTAAAACATTTTATTCATAATATAAAATCTATATCATTATCATATATTGATGTGATACATATATGTATATATATACATGTATATAACTTGACATATTCTATTTCAGGCACATATGGCAAGTGTGGCTGGTGAACCGGTTGTCAGGCATGTCAATTGTGATTGTCCAATTGGTCTGAATGCAATTGTGGACACATAACCGGCTTATTGTACCAAATAGCAAACTTCAAGATACTTAATTTCAAGGCATTACCTGAGGATATTGCAGAACATGGCATGTTCCCAGAGGTATGAAAATCACCGGAAAGTCAGTACAAGACCTCGAGGTATGCGGGTATTCAAAGACAGACCTGACAGAGTCCAATCCACCAAAGACAATCAAATAAACACTATATAACCCAGTTAGAGGAGAGCCAACAAATTGGCCAGACCAGTACGATAAACTGAGTACCGCATTTTACAGCATACAGGCAACTGTCCATAGCTGATTTGCAGACCCTGTTAAGGACATGGGTATGGGTGTATCAAAGAGATGAAATTCTTTAATTCTACTATAGACAAGTTATATGTGTATTCGGAGTTTTGCTATTTGTTCTGTTTCTTTAGTTTCAGTTTTTTCCATATCTTGAAAATCTAGACACTAGAAAACGTTCTGAAGCCAACTGTTTATTGAGACTATCACATTCATCAGTCTTTCTACATAGTTCTTCCATTAGTTTCGCCAGTTCGGAATCCCCTTGAATGGTAGTTTCTGTGTCTAGTACATCTGTATCGCAACATTCTGTTACTGGATCTTGTGTCTGTAACCAGTAAAACAAGAATATATGAACTTATATTTGATCACATATATGTAATAAAATAATACATACTACTTAATAGTTTTTATTTGTTACTACACTTTTAATCAGTATGCAAATGAACATACTTTACATTGCTTGTTCTCAGGTGACGCAAGCACCTTCCTTTTTATAGTCCTTCTTGGTGTTCTTTCTTCTTTCCAGTCGAAAAGACTGGGGACAGCATCCTTCTTTAGTCTTCTTTTAAGAGGGTTCCAACCAGTGTAGTCATTTAGTAAAATGTTTGGAACACACAACAGTAGTTTTTGATATCTGAAAGATTTAATAATATCGGTCACCATATAAATCGCCACAACAGAATAAATACGGTATTTCATATGACTATTTGATGAGTCTGTCGGCTTGTTTTAACACATCTTTTGATTAAACCCTATTATGTTAATTAATTCATAATTAAGTAGTAGTTGTTTTTTCTAAGTAAAAGGTAAATATTTACAAAATCAAATACTTAAAGGTTACATGTAATAGTGATAATAACATAAAATACTCACATTGAATAGGGGTCCCTCATCTCTCCTGATCTTAATAATCCACTGTTTCCTTACACTCTCATCTTTTGGAATATGATGGAAACTTAATGAAAGATCATATCTCCCATTTCAGTTACAAAATGGTACACAGCAATAATTATTTGATGCTTTATTTGTTTTAATACCACTTGCTGATGGACTGACATCACTGCTAGCAGACATGATTGTTTACATCTGACCCATCTCAGCCTCGTTCTGAGAGTGGAATGTACAGCATGCATATAATTTGAGAAGGGGCTATTGAAACTTCACACATGTATTCAGCATCATTAGATGACACCACAGAGGCATGTGACATAACTCTTTCTTTTATTTTGACAGAATTATGGCCCCTTTCATACTTAAAAATCTTGGTTAAAGTTTCTACCTTAAACTTCCCCAATGAAAATATTGTATTATTTCTGAGTTTTTCCCTATTCTCCCCACTCCCCTCCTCCAATCTCCAATCTTTACTTCTCCTCCCCACTCTCTTCAAGTTTATATTCTTTTTGGGGTATTGAAGGTCTTGCTTTGATATTGGGTATTTATGTTTAATGACCACCCCCTCCCCGCACCCCTACACCCTCACCTCACCACTACCCCACCTGCACAATCAAGGCGACCTTGTGAATGAACTGGCACCATGATTAGTGAGACAAAAATGTCGATGGCCTTGTTTAAAATTGACTTTGAATAGTGGAGCATGCTGTCCTTTCGACAGCTCTTGTTTAATATTAATCTTTCCATATTTGGTGGATGGAACTCCATGTGCTGGTTTTAATCTTTAGTAATGCTTGTCTTTGTCTGCTTTCTATGTGAGACCCCTTTTGCTCTTCTAAATTATGGATATTTGTTTGGTGGTGCAAGGGATTGTCTTGTACTCGGCATTGACTACCATGTTCAGGGCTGTCTCTAGTTTTTGAAACATGTGGCTACTGGTGTCTACCATTAATGATCAAGCAAAGCGAGAGAGGTTGTTAGGGGGTCCGCGGGCATTCTCCCCGCGGATAAGCATGAGGTCTAATTACATGCAATCTCCTGTTTGTGGTGCTAATTAAGGTCAGGATGTTAAGTTATTTCATGATTCTTTCAGATGATGAAGTAATTTCATAATATTTTATACTGATTTAAAACAAATACAAAAATAAAATTGTTTACAGCCGGCTTC
This sequence comes from Cyrtodaria siliqua, assembly GCA_037043455.1. Lineage (NCBI taxonomy): Eukaryota > Metazoa > Mollusca > Bivalvia > Adapedonta > Hiatellidae > Cyrtodaria > Cyrtodaria siliqua. The sequence goes on along the minus strand of JAWPHD010001796.1, from coordinate 45,724 downwards.
AATTTAAAAACAGACGGCGAATATAGCCGGCTGCCGGCTATTAGAGACATCCCTGATGTTACATACCGTTCTTATTAACACTGGCATATAGTGCATAGCTTTGTCTGTAACCTGGCATTGCATGTGGCTGAAGCTGCTTCTTAAGTCCACTTACTTGTTGATGATATTCAAAAAGTTCATGGCACAAGTGCCAGGACCCTTTTATTGTAATACTACCACTGCTTACCACCTTGATTACTGACATGTCCAAATCACATCACATGTATAACTATCATGGCTACTCTTTACCACATTTTCTACAACCATGACATCTGTATATCACAAGTATTACTACCATGACCACTGTATGTCACAAGTATTACTACCATGACCACTGTATATCATATTTAACAAGAAGCAGTGCGAGGGACGGCCATAGTCCCCTACCGGGTTTTGTGCAAAATTAACAATTCAGAAGCTGCACAGTTGTCGAATGTTACTGTTTTGTCAACACAATAATTGCATAAATGTCAAACTGCTGTTAAAGGTTACTGTGTTTCGTCAACACAATAATTGCAAATATTTCAAAGGAATAAAGTTGTTATTAGCCAGTTTGTTAGTTCTGAAGTTATTGAAGAAACAGATATCTTTGAATGTACCCATATGAAAGGTTGAATGTAGCCATGTGAATGATCATGCAAGGAATGTTGAATACCTTACCATGTTTAGCTGCAAAATATGTATTCCTGTGTTCTGAAGGTATCGTGACCTTGACCTTTGAGCTACGGACCTGGGACTTCCGCGCGACACGCCGTCTCATTATGGTGAACATTTGTGGCAAGTTATTTCAATATCCTATTCTGTATGACAAAGTTACAGCCCGGACAAGCCTATTTCTGACCTTTAACCTCCAAGTGTGACCTTGACCTTTGAGCTATGGACCTGGGTCATGCAAGCGATATGCCGTGTCATTATGGTGAACATTTCTCCCAAGTTATTTCAAAATTCCACAGTGCATGACAAAGTAACAGCTCGGACAAGCCTATTTCTGACCTTTAACCTCTAAGTTTGACCTTGACCTTTGAGCTATGGACCTGGGTCATGCAAGCGATATGCCGTGTCATTATGGTGAACATTTGTCCCAAGTTATTTCAAAATTCCACAATGCATGACAAAGTAACAGCCCGGACAAGCCTATTTCTGACCTTTAACCTCCAAGTGTGACCTTGACCTTTGAGCTATGGAACTGGATCTTGCGCGCCACACGCCGTTTCATTATGGTGAAAATTTGTGCCAAGTTATTTCAAAATCCCACGATGCATGACAAAGTTACAGTCCGGACAAATATATCTTTTACAGCCTTAGAAGGTTGACAAATATTCACTGTCACCCTCACAGGATTGCAATATTTACATACATCCATCACATTTAGGCCATTATTTATTATTATTTGTTTTATGAACCTTCAAAACAGAGAATTGATGTAGGAGGAAGGGAAAAAAATAAAACAAAAATTGATAAAGCGTAGTTTATTTTATTTGTAAGGAAGAGAATGAAATGTTCTATTAAAATCTGGGATGATGTAAAACCAAAAAAACACCATAACACCATGCAATAACACCAATAAATTATCAAATAAAATACCTAATTTCGTTTTGTCGTAGAAGGGTTCGTAAAACGAATTATTAAAAGATAATGGACTTATTACAAGCATGACATATGTAGACCACATTAATTATAAACATGACTTTATATGAATATCACATTCATTACTACCATGGCCAATGTATACCAAATTACTACCATGACCACTTTATAATAAACACTTTATATAACACATTTACTATCACCATTGCCAGTGTATACCACATTAATTGTATTACATGTATAACTACCATGACTAAAGCAAACCATATTTATTACTACCATGATCTATGTACATCACAATTAGTACAACCATGAATGACATTTATTACAACTATGAATAATATCACTGTCTTCTAAAACTCATTTCAACTGGAGATTCCGATAGACTTCTGAGCAGAAGTTGTGGATATACCCAGATTGTGGTTAAACTTTGCCATGTTGAATCCAGTGGCTGATGGAGTAGATTTACATTATCATAGACTGAAGAGGGAGCCAGATTTGTTTCTCTATTTATTTTTCCAAGAATGTGAGAGAAGGTTTGATTATTTTTTTTCAACAATTTCAGGGACTGTTTATTTTTTTTCCCTCAAGTCAGAGCCAGAACATTTTTTTTCGACAATTCAAGGGCCAGAATATTTTTTCAGAAAAAAATCCCAGGCCCCCCACAGAATCAAAATGGTCGGTACCTTAATACAGCATGGTTTTCGCATCGAGTCTATCTGTCATTTGTCATATTCGTTTGCTAAACAATAACCAGTGTGTTCGCAGGTGACCAAAACTTGTTTCAAACGTATACTTTGTGCACTCTCAAAAGTGACTTGGTAATAACGATTTACAGGGTAAAGTGTAAGACACATTTTAGCTTATTTTGATTTTAAGTGATGGTGTTAAATATAAATTGTCTTTCTTATACTTTGAACTATTTTTTAACCAATATTTTATGAAAGTAACTTTATGTAAGTGCAAATATTTAAATACCAGATATATGCAAAATATCTCGGTCAAGAATCACCTGTCGTCTCATTTACTAACCCAATTTCCAAATTATTTGCCTAATACGCAGGTGGGAACATTTCAGACGTTTATCATTTCATAAGGCGCCCATATGATTGTGCCAGTTGATATTTATTATGCCACTCTATACTGTTATGTTGATTTCAATTCGATATATGCAGCGACTGTAATTATAATCCCCTTGATACATATTTTCTGAATGTTAGAGGTTATTGCTGTCATCATTATATCTTACAAGCAATTTTTTTGTTTTATTAATGTCTTAATTTAATACTGAAACAAAACACCACAACTTACATCTAGATGTTATGAGAAAGTTATTGTATAGAGCATCAGACAGATTTAATTCCAATTTTTTTTTATAATTTTATACAGCTAGTGTCATTTGAATACTTAATAACCTCGCACGCAACTATTGTATTTTGTAGTATGAATCGACACATTTTATGATGTATACATGTACGCATCCGCATCATTAATAATGGTATGATTACGCTAATATATGAAAACCACTGCACTATATCAAGTTAGATTATACATTCTTTAGTTCATTTCAAAATAATTTAATAATGTGAGTATATTTGGGAAATAATGTACATTTTCACAGTCATGGCCATGCGATAAAGTATGATCATGAAATCATGATTTATTATGTCCACCATTTTGGAAATGTTTTTGCGCCTGGTAGTGTATTATTTTGTTAGACTATACATACTTATTTGTAAACTCTCCATGTTTAAAGTGCCCATTAACCAGAACGACATAAAATTGGGTATGTCTCACAATATGTGTTCTGATAAGGTGTAAAATAGCATCAACTGGCATAACATAGCGTTATTAGCTTGTTAACGGATCAATACCATGTTTTTCTTGTAAATTGTAAAAAAATAAAATATAACACCAAAGATACGATTTTAATATGTTGATAATAACTTTATTTTATGCTGTATAATTATATACAAATACCACGCGAAAGAAAAAGAAGGAGTGAAATGTACAAGAAATCGTGTTCGATTCCGTTCCAAAGTTCCACTCCACGATTAGGCCCTTCTTTGGGGCTGTTTCAGTTGATGAAGACAAATAGTATTCTTCTAACGTTAACATTAATTCTACATGACATTTGTGTATCCATGTCATGATAAAGGTTAATTGGCGTACTCGTTTGGCCTAACTCTGGAAAGAATGTGTACAAAATTGTCAATGCCTTTAAATATCGTCCCTACTTTAATAAGCTGGCAATCATATGTCATATAAAATATTGAGGAACGTGTGTTAACACATTACATAAAATTAAATATACTTGTTTACGTTTCCAATACTGTATAAAATGTCTATGCCTATATCCTGGTGATACGCAGTTTATACTGTTCCCCGATTATGTCTCTGAGCGGTGATATCTTGTGAAGTAACAACAAACGTAGGCATAAACGTCGAACAGGAAATGTAGCTTTCAGCAGACAGTCAACCAAAAACACGCCGCAATAAAACAAATAGCAATTACAATGTTAACAAGCAACGTAAAATAGCTGCCGAGAGACAAAAAGGTGACATAATAATATATCAAGTCACGGGTGTTAAAACAATATTGAAAAAATAAATGTTGTCACGGAGACATAAACACGCCACGACCGTTTTTTCTTACATTCTTCCAGATTTTTACCATCAGTTCTTCCTACCAAGCATTTTAAATCAATGTGGGCGACCTCGCTTCTTTCTGTTCAAATACCTTGACATGCCTTACATATTGATATCAATTACCTTGTAACATCAGCACAGAAATACAATCGTTCACATGTAAGGTATACGTGTGCGTTAGACTGTGCATTACAACACTTATAAACTGTTCACTGTTACCATGTGTAATTATAAGGAACTGTTGCTACCTTACCATCAGCAATAATAAAACCAATGAAAAGTAAAAAAAAAAAGAAGGGATATCAGCAGGCTTAAACCCTACCTTCCTGAGCACGGCGCCTCGATCAACTGCGCTATTAAGGCTTGTGAATGTTCCGTCGCTAATATGCATATAATATTAATGATTACATTTCAGTAGACTGGTTTACGAAAACGTCATTTCAGCAAGTGAAATGGTAACCTTTCAACGTTACAAAATATGTGTTTATACCATTCAAGTTTTTCAGACGAGTTCTCTAGGAATTCAAGTTGTAAAGCATGCTTATTGCCACTTACATGAGTCACGGTCTGTTAACCATAGACAGATATAAAAGCCATATAAGAGTCAGCTGCCTTTGGCAGCTGAATAAGAAGCAATGCATGCAACTTCTCAAACACAAACGGATTGACAATAGGGCTAGCGCCTTGGAACGGTCAGTGGCAAAATGGCCTCTAGGAGTTTTAAATCAGGTTACAGTGTACACCAAACCTCTTACCCTATTGTCACCCCAATGAAACGGAACTGTAAGGGGTTTGTTAAAAACTGAGAAAGATGGTTACTAGGTCACTGTAACATCACGTTACTGTTAACATCACGTTACTGTCACTGAAATTGAAATGAACAGTTGGTCAAAACTTATATGAAGAGTTTGAATTTTTTTCTATCATAGCAAACGAAAACGAATGTTACCGTAATCTATCTGTTAACCCCCTGTTCCGCATACATTTTAAAATGTGACCACATTCCGAACTACTGCAAGACACTGTATTTCGATAACAGAGTATTTTTGTTCTCGAGGCAGTAGTTTCCGGTTGGCGTAAATGAGACGGGGAGACTACACCATCTTGCTCTTGCAGTACGACTGCACCCACCAATATATCGGATGCATCCGTACCTTGTCAAGATCGGGACGAATTTAATATAGGAGTCTTTACCAGGTAAAAGCCCGTTCCTGGCTCTCTCCCCCCCCCACACCCCCACACATACACATACACCACCACCACCACCACCACACACACACACACACACGTTATCTAATTGGGTTGAACTTTCTTAAAGTAGATAAAAAAAGTCGAACAGGAAATTCAGCTGACAACTGCACAACAGTCAACCACAAACACGCACAGAAACAAACATCAACTACAAATATATGAACAAGGCAAGACATGACATCTCAAACATAAATAGACTGACAATAGCGTTACCCTCTTAGATTGACTGGGTCATGTTGTCTGGAATGATCAACAATTGGAATCCAAACCCGACAAGGTTAAGGCCAGTCAGGAAGCACGAAGACCCGAGACCAAGAAACAAGTTAGGTTGTTTTGGTGTTGGAGGGGTTTAATCGAAAGCACCTTTGTCAAACTTGACAGATGGGGATGTTCCCCGAGCTATTCCTTATGGTGCCTATGTTTCTCAAATTATTCGTTTTTCTAGAGTTGTAGCCGTGTTGCCATACACTTTGAAAAACCTTTGCAAAACGTTATTAAAGTTACCCTAATCTCCCTTTTATATATAAAAGTATTTTAAAAACTCTTCTGCGACATAGACTATCACAACCTGACTGCTATGGTGATGTGATTTTCAGCACTTCGAAAGATCACCAACAGTTTGTCTATAAACAGTAGTTCCATACCTGATGAAAATAGTATCTAATAGGAAACTTGTTATAAAGTTTATCAAAAGAGGTTATGACCGTATTAGTTGCAACGCACTGCATGTTTAGTGGTTGACCCATTTACAGTTCGCCATTATGCTTTCCTCTTTGATTGTGCGATGACCGGACAAAGTGTGGACCCTCTGATAAGTCTACCTAAATCCTCAAAGTTAGGTATAGTTTGTTGTTTGTCTTGTCGTACCCTTAACGGTTTGTTATCATGTTGCCCTAGCTTTTGCCAAGTCACTGAGTACTTGTTTAGACGCTATCTAGGCTTTTGTTTGTTTTTAGCTTTTATCTACATGATCATTTATAAATACTGATAAGGGTAATCGTTTGGAAGCAACAAACACAAGGGAATAAAGTAACTCGGTTTTATTGAGTCTGTTCATCAAAGGTAATGTCAGAAGCAACACCTATCACGCCCACTAGCACCGGCTTAAGCGGTATTCTACTTCAAAGCCATATAAGTTGTACTAGTTGGAAAGGACCAGTAAAATAACACTACTGATTCATAGCACCGGTAGAAATTGTAATGCCCCCACACTGCACTTAACGAACTCTAGTGTGAATGTTAATAAATACTGATTGAAAGCAAAAAACACAACCCAGAGACGCACACTCGGTTTTGAGTCTATTCATGAGAGGTAATGTAAACATGAACCCCACTCACTCGACCCCTAGCAACGGCTTAAGCGGTATTCTTCTTCAAAGCCACATATACTGGGCTCGTAGATACTAAAATACCAGTAAACATATCACTACGGATTGTGCTATACTTATGTTGCATATTAATGCTGCCTTGTTTGCTAGAGAATATTACCTGACGTGGATATATTTATTTACGATTGTTTGGTTTATGAAACGGCGTCTAAAAGTATCGTCAAAACCTAAGCCTCAAGGTGCGGAGCTAAGCCCTCTGAGTGTGTAAGCCCTCTGGGTGAAACCATCTCTGTGAAACCTGCTGGTGTATAACGTTATGAGCGGTAGAGACGGTCCCCGTTCCTGGACATATAGGACAGGAGTTTGTGAAGGCGACGACACGTGTTTGGTCCACCTCAAACCTCTCTGGAGATCAGTCACATCATAACCTCATAATCTTCACATTATCAATCCGCATAGGAGCCATTTGATGATCAATTCAACGTTAACTGGAGTCGCGCACCGTATTCATCTATTCGCGCATTAGAGTATTGATATCATCGTGTTATTTAATATCAGAGTGTTAATTTCTTTTATAACTGTACTGTTGATTAAATAAGAAACATAATCTACATCTATGTTACGTTGTCATCTATAGACAGCAGTCAGTACATTCAATACAGTGCACTCACCTTTTGTACGTTAATACAACATTCTTTTTTCATCTTTCATTTGTGTATTCGGTTGTTTTTCTTTGATCACTGTATTTATTTAACATATTTTAAAAGTTGCATTAAACTAATGTAAATGCTGTCTCTGACATTGATTTTCCTGAGTTAGTCCCAAATACTCATGGCCATCCTGTGACAATCCTCTCCTATATTTTATTACATATTTCGTCGTTATTAAATTATTATTCGTTAATTTATTTTTATTCATTTGCATGTCCTGGCCTACACGTTAGCTACTCGACAACATATATAATGTAAACATGTTTGTAGGAGTTTCATCAATGTATAATACATAATAAATATGTATAAAATACAATAAATTCTGTACTATGCCATTCAAAGTTTGAATTATAAGAGACTATCACTGCTTAGCATTAATAAACAAAACAGGTATGTCTCACAAATAATATATATATATACGGATGTTTTATGCACATAAAACCCGGTGCTAATCTTGACATTAGTTTTTAAGAGAATTAAAACTGTTTTAATTTAAAATATGTGATAATTAGAAAGCAAACACTATAAAAGGAAATTATAAACTTGTTTTGAAATACCGAATGTCATGACTTGCACGGATTCCTCGACATATTATATAACAAGATCACCGCACTGAAACGATACATAAAGTCGAATTATTGTGTATAGCGAAAAGTCATTTCAGAATTGCGTCATTGTCAATTCAATATGACTTTGACGTTTGATCTACTGGCCCCAAAATCAATAGAGATTCTTCTATTACCACGGGCAATGTACCTTTGAATTTTCATGAGCGTGGGTGTTATACTTTCGGAGATATCGCGGGGAATGCGTATATCCATATGAAGTCATTGCAATCTTGGACATGACATATTGATTCCAAAAGCAGTAGGGTTCATCCTCTCATCAAGGGCGATGCACCTTAGTATTTTCATAGGCAACATGGGTATTATAATTCCAGAGTTATCGTGCTGAATGCGTATGTTCATATAAGGTATTGGCCACATTGAAGCAATAGGGTCTGGCAATGAACCTAGTAAGTGTCCTAAACATAGGTGTTATACTTCTGGAGTTATCGTGTGTCAAGTGTATGTCGATACGATGTCATGGTGAACTTGATCTTTGGCGTACTAACCCTAACAGCAATAAGGTTTCTGTTACAACCAAGAGCAGTGGACTTTTTAAGTTTCTTGAGTGTGGGTCTTATACTTCCGGGGTTATCGCGCGGAATCATGCCCACATGATATAATGGCGACCATGAACTGTGACATTCCGAACTCGAAACAATAGGCTCCTCTCTCCTTTGACAATTTATCCATGACGTGTCATGAGCGTGTTTTATATTTCCATATAAGGTGACCTTGACCGTGGATATCTGAGCCCCTCCCGCAACCCACCAAACTACACGCAAGCACGCACGCACGCATACACACACACACACACATCAATAGGGACCTACAAATTGAAGACCGACCGAAAAGTTATACGAAATAAAGCGTTTTGTAGTTTTTGAATCACCTTTGCGTTGTAATACTTGTTGGAGTGACTGTGAATGCTATTCTTCCTGTTGGACCTATATCGTTTTCTTTCTTTAAAAATTCAAAGTGGCCTTGCCACTTGGCCTAGATATCCCAAATCAATTCAACAGAGAGCACTGTCTAACCAACATATTTTGTTAGGACGTCAAAGTTATGCCAACCTAGAATATTGGACATTCTTAAGTAAGTGTAATATTAAAACGGCGGCATTTTTTTTTTTGCGCAGTAGATATTTTAATATCTCAATGACAGTGATTCACGTCAAAGCTTTATCTTTTATTTACAAAATTCGTTTACCTGAAACGTTCTTTACATCATGGTGAAGACATCTTAAAATCTTAAACTTAATTGTATTATTGACATCTGAATATCAAGTGTCAATATTACGAAATTGTATATTTTGGATCATAACCTTGTTTTGATACAGTATTTAGATAACATCCATCTTGCTACATTAACACTATTATTTAACAGTATTTAGATTTAATATTTTGCAAATGATTACTCGAAAATCAGATTAAAACGTATTTATAGACTTTTGAGAAACGAAATTCGGTCAGTTTGAGGTGATTTAATTGATGCATATTTTAAGTGGGTTACACAACATTATATTACCTATTAATTTTGCCTTGTTTATTAGAGAATATAACCTGGCGGGGTTATCTCTATTTACACTGTCCCGTTTTATTGAGATGACAATAGGGTAGGAATTACGTTTGGTGCACCCTATAACCTGGTTTAAACCCCAGCATTCCTTTTTGCCATTGACCGTTCCATGGCGGTAGCCTTAGAGTCAACCCTTTTATGCTTGTCTTTTATTCATATTTGTAATTATTGTTTGTTCTATGAATGTGGTCCTTGAATGCTACATTTCCTGTTCGATCTTTATATCTACTTTTTTTTGCATAATCTGAATATCCATGCTTAATAAAATGATACTGTTTTATCAAGCAAAATGTAAAAAAACAAAAACACTATATTTCTGTTAAACATTAAACAGTGTACTATAATTCATTAATCAGTTTATGCCGCTAACATGAAGACATCACCACCCGTTACAAAACAACCGAACTCCGGTAAACGTAACAAAATATGTACGCCCACACAAACTGCACGCGACCATCGTGTGACGTGCATGTGCGTAGGCGATTAATTTGACGATACCATGGGCTACTATTATTAAAAGAAAACGAATAAGTAGTTGAAAGTAAGGAATTGCAAATTGTATAAACTAAGACATACTCAACGCTATAATTGTTGTTAACCGTACACCTATCCTCAGTTTTGATATAAACATATATTTGTTTAAAACTTGTGTTATTAATAATGTAATAATATCCTTATGCTGAGCTAAAAATACTCATTTTCGTAAAATACCGACTTTATTATTTTTCCTATAAAACGCTTTTTATGATAAGGGGAAAACTGTCAGATAGTTTTAATAAATGTCTGAAAGGTCATCATAACATATAAATTTCTAATAATCCGAAACACGTTTATAAGTTATTTATAGATGTCAACATTTCAAAGTAAAAGTCGAATTATTATGTTAAATTTATGTTTCTATTATAATAGTTCCACAAAAAACAAACTACAGTTTTCATTTTTTATCTCTTTACAAGACTGAGAAGAAGTATTCTTCATTTCAAATACCTTCAAAGAATGCTTGAAGGCACTGTGGTAACGGAATTAGGTTTGTTTTCACACAATTAGTCATTGCCCAGTGTTTGAAATCAGATATAAAAGTCGAATTGGAAATGTAACATTGATTTCAAAGATCAGAGTTAACCAAAAACCGCATGGAAATAAACAACAATAAAACGGATAAATAAAAGGCAAGGCATAGGATATCACAAACATAAAATGGTTGACATAAGTGTTACTCCTTTGAACGATCAGTGGCCAAAAAGGCCGCTGTGGGATGGGGTTAAACCAGGTTATAGGGCGCACCAAACCTCACGTTTACCCTATTGTTATCCCAATAAAACGGGAAAGTGTTAAAACTAAATCCTCGCCAGGCTATATCCTCTAAGAAACTAATTAGCAATAATAGGCAATATACGTATAACAACTAGACGATCATTGGAATGTTATTTAGAGCTGCCTTCAGAGAGAGGTAGAGCATACACAGGAGTTTACGGTTAATGTGTTTAGAACATATATAAAACATATATATATATGTGGAGAAAAATGTGTACCAACCACTTACCAACGGATTTGAACCCGCAGCCCTAGTCACCAGCATCGACACAGCGCCTCGCCCAATAGCAGACGTGTTAGCCCACTCGTTAACCTTTAAAGATTGATTTCGGAAACCAGGTGATACTAAGACTTTACTCTTGAACGCGTCGGATATCTTCGGACATTTCCGTCAAATAACGACAACCATAGCGTATTACGATAGAGGATTCACATTACATGATTATAACCTCAGATACCTATACAAACATTCACCATAGAAAGACGCCAGATCAATACTGATACAATGAATGTAGAATATAATTATTTATTATTTGAGAAAATTAAATTCATAATTCATAAGAACGATCTTTCTTTAACGTAGGATCTATAAGATACAAGTACAAACATTAAATATTATATGTGGAGAAAAGTGTGTACTAACTACTTACCAACGGATTCGAACCCGCATATTTCATTATGATTTCATTATACCTATTTAAAACTAGGATGTTTAACAAGTGTTCAAATGAGAAACAAGTTGTTATTATATTACCTTCAATACTTCGAGTTCTACTTCGGCGTTTCTAATACTACCGAAACGTAAAAGCACTTTTGCTAAATTTCTAGTGTTTAATGTATAAATACTTGCTAAAGGGCTTTTGCGTATACACAGAAGACGTACTAATATAACAACAGTAAGTCAGCATATAAATAAGACGCAATGCGTGAAAGCAGTTAAACAGAAAGTTAGTACCCCTTTGATCAGATATGAATATATGTTGCTTTTGTGTTTTATGTTGCCGTACCCCTTTGATCAGATATGAATATATGTTGCTTTTGTGTTTTATGTTGCAAACATAATTATACTGATTGGACCAGAGTTTTTTTATTTTTAGATTTACGGGATTAGTTTTCAAAATTGAGCAGTAGGAGGAGGGAATAAAAATAAAATTGGAAAAACTCGGCGTGGGAAATAAAAATAAAAATACAATTATTAACTATGAAAATGTTTTTATATTTATTAAACCGTAATTATAATTAAAATCACGATTTGTTTTGAAACAACAAGATTTAACATCCATTCTAAGATCATTAATAAAGCAATTTTCCTATATTGGGTGTTATTACTATTGTTTAGAGCTTGAAAACTGATTTACTGCTCAGTTTTGAAAAATAAATTCAAAAAACTCTTAAATGCAAAAAGTTGTGATAAATAAGTTCTAGCTAGACTAAAACAAAGAAAAGTTATAGCAGGCGGAAAAAATAAAATAAAATTCATGATTTTGACTTTATTTTTATTTCAGTTTTGCAAAATTTAGGGTAGGCTCTCCATAAGAAAATAAATCTGACCTTGGTAAAGGCCGCCTTTCCTGGAAGAAATGGTGTTAGAGGAAGAGCGATGTTCTTTACACAAAATTAAAATGAGGCAAGGACTAGTTAAAACTATCGAACAAATGAATACCATCCTCACACGTATAACGTCGTGTATATATACCCACTTTTCCCTTTCACTGCTCTTTCTAACGGATTGTTTATGGCATACACCTCTTAAAAAAACACTGTACACTTCTATACTCTTATGTAATATTTAAAAGCAATCTGATAGCAATGGGACACTCTGTAAACATTGTTACTTCTAATGCGGCACCGCTATTGTCACAAAATACTGAAAAGGGGATCCCGTGGTCGCCACAGACACAAACAAGAGAGTACAGTAGCATACCTTTACTGAGTCTGTTCATGAGAGGTAATACAAGGTTTAACACATCTCACGCCCCCAAGTAGGCATTCCACTTTAAAGACACACTGATCGGGCTTCCTTACCAAAGAAAATCTTATTGCTTTCTTCAAAAAACTTTCGCTAGAGAAAAAATACTAAATGTTAGGTCTGTAACAATATCAAAGCCTTTTTTTACTAACGGCTGTTTAGACAATTACACTATGTAGACTTGCCAAGAAGTTTGTGAAGCACTCATTTCCTTAAGAGAAGATATTTCCATCAGGTATGAAACTACCGTTTATAAACAAAGTATTGGTATCTCTATGGGTCCGAACTGTGCACCTCTTGTCGAAGATTTGTACTTGTATTGCTATGAAAGAGAGTTCATGTTGAGTCTTTCGTCCGATACTCAGGCAGATGTAATTGAAGCCTTTAATGACACCTCTCTTTATCCGGATGACTTATTCAACATTGATAATCATTTCTTTTCTACTATTGTTAATACTATCTATCCCAAAGAACTTCAACTCAACAAAATTAATATTTCTTATACTATCGCTTCTTTTCTTGATTTACAACTCTCTATTAAACATGGAGAAATAATAAGTAAACTATATGGCCAGAGAGTTGATTTTAAATTTGATATTGCTAATTTTCCGCACTTAGATGGGGATGATTCCCGAGCTACTTCTTATGGGGTCTATGTTTCTTAACTTATTCGTTTCTAGAGGTTGTAGTCGAGTAGAGGACTTTAATATCGTAATCTGTGTATAACTAAGAAGCTACTCTAACATGGCTACCGTTACCATAAACTTCGAAAAATCTTTATTTTTATTATCGTAATCTTGATCTACTTTTAAAATATAAACATAATTTAAGACCTCTTCCGCTTCAAGGACTACCACAACCTTCTATGGTGATGTGATTTACAAACTTAGTAAGGTCCTAATAATCACTAATAATCCATAATCACTTTCATTCAATCTTTATTAAACTTGTTAACAAGTTTATCAAAAGAGGTTATGTATCATTTGCAACGTACTACATGTTTAGTGGTTAACCCATTTACAGTTCGCCACTATGCTTTCCTCTTTGATTGTGCGATGACCGGACAGATTATCGACCCTATGATGACGTCTGAATAAATCCATATAGGACATTAGCATTTGATGTTTGTCTTTAATCTTGTCTTGTCGTACCCTTAACGGTTTGTTCTCTTGTTGCACTGGCTTCTGCCAAGTCAATGAGTACTTACTTCGTGGCTTTCAAAGCTTTTGTTTTTTATATTATATATACATGATCATATAATGTGTTTTACTTATATTGCCTATTAATGCTGCTGTTTTTTAGGGATTAAAGGCTGGCGGGGATATCTTTATTTACACTGTCCCGTTTATTGGGATGACAATATGGTACGAGTGATATTTGGAGCACCCTAGAACCTGGTTTAAACCCCCAGCGGCCTTTTCTGCCACTGACCGTTCCAAGGCGGTAGCCCTATTGTCAACCATGTTATGTTTGTGATGTCATATATGGCCCTTTAATCATCTTTACAGTTGTTGTTTGTTTCTCTCTGTGTTGTGGTTGACTATCTTCCTTGAATACTTCATTTCCTGTTTGATTTGTATATATCTACTTTTATAATTTCCATAAAAAGGAGACAAAATTAATGATTAACTATCCATATCAATTATGGTGTGCGAATTTTGGTTGAAGCTTATACATAATAACAACTGTTATATAACTTATATAATTGTCACCATAACATGAACGAAATGAGATTAAGCAATTTATTTAAAATATCAGATATGTTTCCCTAAAAACATATCTACATTAATATGCGAATTACGACATAATTATATAGTACATCCGAAATGAATATTTTCAATCAACTCTTATGAATGCATGTCATACATTCCAGAACTATTAATAATGAAACTTCCTGTAATAAGAATCGACAAAAGTTTCAAATGTCACCCATTTAAAAATAAAAAAATAATGGCTGTGTCCCTTTACTTTGATTTATTCCCTTTAGAGCCCCTTTGACCAAATGTTCGTATTCTTTAAAACGCATTCATGGTACAGACTCATGGTACAGCAGTCTGTTCCATGAGTGGATCATCCGGTACAGAATAAGTGGAGCCATAAAATGCGAGATCAAGGTAAGAAATCCATTGTTTTTACTTAAATAAATAGTTTTATTAAAAATCTAAATGTATTGTTCGATCCCTTTTTAGTGCCTTATCACGTACAGAAAATACCATAACAATCGCCAGAATGGCTTTATATAAAATCGTTTTATTGTGTCCAAATCTACAGTCATTTTGAAAAGTCACGCTGTCAGATTCGGACTCAGCCTGATCTCATGCTTAAAGTAGCTATCCCGCCAACAACAGCCAAATTTTACAACATATGTACACCATTGTTAAACCTACTGACGACGAGGTATATATATATATAACTTACATATTTTGAGAATCCAAACTCTATATACAGGCCAAACCCCAAAACTAGAGCGTTGAATTAAGAGTTACCAACTCATTTTACGCATATTCAGTCAAAGGTATTTTAAGAACCGGTGAAAAAATCTATACTTCTAATCGGCCCATGTACATTATTATATCACGTTAACACCTGGATAGAGTTTTGATAAACGGTTTTGTAGTGTAATTTTGCGGGATAGCTACTTTAAATATAAAATCACAATGCCACGCCTCACTGTATTTATAGAAATAACTTATATACTGCCATAGACACCAATCTCTACTTCGAAAACGCTAATAAATTAAAACAAAATCGGTCAAAAATGTATCGGAAGTAGTGGAGCCGGTACAGAAGTAGTGAAGCCGGTTCAAAAGTAGTGAAGCTGGTACAGAAATAGTGAAGCCGGTTCAGAAGTAGTGAAGCTGGTACAGAACTAGTGAAGCCGGTTCAGAAGTAGTGAAGTCGGTACAGAAGTAGTGAAGCCGGTACAGAAGTAGTGAAGCCGGTACAGAAGTATTGAAGCCGATACAGAAGTAGTGAAGCTGGTACAGAAGTAGTGAAGTCGGTACAGAAGTAGTGAAGCCGGTACAGAAGTAGTGAAGCTGGTACAGAAGTAGTGAAGCCGGTACAGAAGTAGTGAAGCCGGTTTAGAAGTAGTGAAGCCGGTACAGAAGTAGTGAAGATGGTACAGAAGTAGCGCTATAATAATAAGAAGGAAATAGTTGTGTCTACAAATGCATGTTAACAATTGTTTAAATATAAAAAGCTGATATTAGGATACTCCTTTCAGTTTCCTATAGTTAGTAGTATGTTTTCGTTCTCATTGTTTCTAATTGTTTAGCTCAGCATACAATACCCAGATGAATTCAAAAACATTAATGTTTATGTTACGTTTTCAAAACATTGGTGCAGGGACGTAGCTGTAGCATAGCCCTCCAAAATAAACATAACCTAACTGGATTATGCGAAACAAAAACATACAGAGAAGTATTTGTATTATGTATAAACATTTACATACTGACCACATGTCTTTTTAAGTTACTAGTAATAATATTTATGTTTACACTGTTTGGACTTTATTGCATCTAAGGTTCCAACCATGTATCACACACAAACGCACACACACGAACATATATAGTTCGAGTTAAGGTCCGACTGCAACTAGAAATCGAATTCTGTGCCGATTGGGATTTGTGCCCTTGGCCACTACGATTGCCGCATTGGCTTGAACTTGAAGGTAACGAAGAACACTCAGTTACACATCACTGCACTTCTATCGTCACTGCTGTATGGCCCAGCGGATAGCACGTGGGATTTGAAATCTGGAGCGCCGCTGCGTTTCGCCGGTGTCTTCTTCAGGCAAAAGCACGATCCCATAGCCTCGTCCGTCGGATGGGGAACGTAAACCGCACGGTCCCGTGTATCATTAAAGAAACATATATATGTACATACGAATATTTTCATGCCCTCCCAGAGTTTTGGGGATCTGGGGAACATGGCCATTTATTTTTAGGGATCTGGGGAACATTGTCAATTACCTAAAGGGATCCAGGGATCAAAGACATACGTTTAGGGATCTCGGGAACAGTGCCCTAAAAGAAAAAAAAGAAGAAAAGAAAACAGTACCTAATTCTTACCTATAATTGCTATAATTTACTTCTAAAATATGGCATTTGGACTGCTGATCTCTTATGACTGCCTTGGATGGTATCATCTATTAGGACAGTTTTTAGCAGACCTCTTCAATATTGACGCTCTAACTTTAGAGAAGATCAACTTCCCTGTTCAATTGCAAGCGTTTTCACAGCGATGAACATGTGTGTTCATGTTTGTCCATTTTGAGTTCTACCTGTTCAGCTGCCAGTGTTAGCACAGCGATGAACAGTTGTGTCCATGTTTGTCCATTTTGAGTTCTACCTGTTCAGCTGCCAGTGTTAGCACAGCGATGAACATTTGTGTCCATGTGTGTCTAGTGCATAAATTACACGTCTACGTACGGCGAAACGATATACGCGTCCTCCGAATAGGGTGAATCTATAAACGTCCACTTGAAAAAATAAATAAATAAAAGCACCCAAGACATCAAATAAATGAGACTAATGTGTGTTCACATGCCGTGGTGCGTCGTCCGTCTGCCTGTTCGTCCGTCTGTAAACTTTTTGTGGCGACTACTCTACTCCTCTACTATTGGAAGGATTTTAATGAAACTTTAGAGTGATGTTGCCCATAATGTCTAGTTGATCCTAGCAAAAACAGGTTGATGTGAAATCCAAGATGGCGACCAAAGCTAAAAATAGATTTTTAAAAAATAAGTGTGTAGTGACTGCTCCCCTGAAACTATAAGCAATTGTCATATGGGACTTTTACTAAAATGACATGACATAACGTTGGTCTTTTTTGAAAATTATTGATTCGACATCATAGTTATATAGAAAAATCTTGGGGAGGCTACTCCTCTGAAACTACTTCATGGATTTTTATGAAACTTTATAGGAATATTGCTATTGATGTACATATAGTTGGTCCTAAGTAAAAATCAGACTGGCCGAAATTTCAAGATGGCCGCCACACCGAAAAATAAATGTTTAAATACAATTTTGTTGTGACTACTTCTCAAAAACCATAAGGGGTATTGATTTGGAACCTTTACCAAATTGATTTGCATGACATGTAGTTGGTCCTAAACAAAATTCGCGATTTCAAACATGGCCACCAGCAGAAATCTTTGTTTACATTGAGTTATATAAGAAAGATTTGTGGCGAATACTCCTCTGAAACTACCTGATGGATTATCATGATACTTTACAGGAATGTTGCTCTTTAGCTGGTCCTAAGTAAATATCAGATCGGCCTGAACTTCAAGCTAGCCACCACAGCTGAAAGGGCATCAAACAGCCATCTTTCTTTACACAGAGTTGCATAGGAAGAACATGTGGCAACTACTCTGACACTACTTGAAGGATTTTCATGAAATTTAACAGGAATGTTACTCTTGTTACAAAATTGATTTTCGTTTGAGAAATCTCGAAAATAAAATGTATTTACTGAGACTGACAACTGTTAGGGCTGTTTGGACTTCAAACATGCCTCATCCAAATGTAGCACTACGGGGTCGTATGACATGCTTGGTACATTTAATAACAAGGTCCGGACTTCGCGTTGTGATTTCCATAATTTATTTGTACATATAAAACAGTCCGAACAATTACAAATTCATAAGACGCTATGAACATCCTGTTATATATATACATATCCGTTTCTTATAGTGGTTTATTTTCAGTACTTACGTAACTAGTCCCTATTATTAAAAATCTTAGGTTTACAAAGTATAATAGTACTTAGAAACATTCAAATGTCCAAATCCTCAAATTATTATGTAACGCTGAACAACTGCCCTACTATACTAGCTTCCATAGTATAGTTTAACTTATCCCACACCCTGTTTTAGATTGCGGGGATCCATCTTGTGGATACAAGACTGACTAACTATTGAAACTGACTCTCTCCACTCCTGAACCACCAACTCTCTACTCTTTTCGTACGTTCAGTATTATATTAGAAGATTTCCCAGACTACCTTTCGGCAGTAAGTCATGCCCCATATATGGACATTGACCTGTGTAGCTACAATACATTTCGGTGAATGGTCTCCCCTAATATGGCAATACCTCTTAACTCCCAGACATTATAGTTTTCCAGAAACTTCCAGAGAAACGAAGTTTAGAACACGTAAACAATAACAGGTGTTCAGATGATTAACCACGGAGTTAGCTGACAGATTTTGGATTGGAAACTCCCATTGCATAATCCTTTAAGATAGGGATTAACAGGGGTGTACTTTAACTCTAATTGTGTTACATGTATAAACTGTTATTAGGTTAAGTACAATGGCAAGGCTGTAGTGTTACACAAACATGGTAAAAAAATAAAATAAAAACTTCTAATGTTTAATAATTAACAAACACTACCCCTTCAAATAATGAAAAATACATAAAAAGTTATGATACCGTTCCAATGTCTAGCTTCTTCAGATCTTTAAGAGAGCGTCTCAAGGTCATGAACTTGTTGTTTTATCATTATTGTTTTGGGAAAGTGTAAACAGTTGAACCAAATATGCAAATACGAAGAATATGAACGTTATAATTGTACCTGTAACTGAGGCTATATACAAAAATGGCTTTGAAAAAAACACACAGAACGCTGGTGTTTTGAAATAGACTTTCAAGAAGCAAAGGACAGTGAGTTACTCTCTGTTTTCTGCGATTGAGGAAGGGCTATGGAATTAAAAACAAGTGTGCTGCCCTAGGTATCGACACGTGTGTGATAAAATGTCATCTGAAGACTTCAATATAGATATAAAAATCGAACAGGAAAAGCAGTATTCAAGGACGACAGTCAACCACAAACACACACAGAAACAAAGAAAACATTTAAAGATGAATAAAAGTCCAAATAAGACATCACAAACATAAAAGGGTTGACAGTAAGGGCTACCGCCTTGGAACGGTCCGTTTCAGAAATGGCCGCTGAGGGAGGGGGGATTGAACCAGGTTCTAGGGTGCACCAAACCTCACACTTACTCTACTGTCAACCCAATAAAACTGGACAGTGTAAATAAAGAAATCCCCGCCATGAACTATTCTCTAACCAACAAGGCAGCATTAATAGGCAATATAAGTAAAACACAAAGATGCCCGTGTATACATAAATATAAAAAAAACAATTGCATAGAAAGCCACATAGAAGGTACTCAATGACTTGGCAGAAGCCAGAGCCACAAGAGAAAAAAACATTGAGGCCATCGACCTAGTATTACCAGAGTTACAAATCCTTTTTCGTCAAATTTTCCGTTTTATACTGATTGTTTTCAGTGGGGGCATCCGTGTCCCATGGACAAATTTCTAGTTTTTACTATGATGATGTCTAAAGGTAACGTAGTCCACATAAGATTACACACAGTATGTGTTTGACGTAAAGGATATTAAGCGAAGACCGGTACTTTTAGGGAAAAGTGTTTAACACTTTGGGGATCTAGGGAACAGTGTAAATACTTTTAGGGATCTAGGGAACATGGACAAAATACTTTTGGGGAACTTTGGCAAATACTTTTGGGGATCTGGGGAACAAGGCCATTACTTTCAACTGTAATATAAATGTAATAGATATTATGAGCTTTAAATTTAAAAACACATTTTTAAATGACATTTTGAAGGCGTGGTGTACTGCTAACTTTACAAAAAGCCCAAAACATATAAATGAACAAATATTGTGGAACAATAGCAATATAAAACACAGTGGTAGACCCTTAATATATCTTTATTGGATACAGAAACAGATTGTATGCATCCATGATATATATATATAATACAACTGATAGAAAACTAAAAACATTTAATTCAATCTAAAATGATTTTGACATACCTGCAACAGAATTCTTAAAATATCACCAACTTATATCTTCAATACCAAAGCAATGGTTGCATGAACTCAACGTAGACAATGTCAACATACTAAAACAAAAAACGTTATGCGAATGAATTATTGGAAAGCCTTCAAACTCACTCAATAAATATCTCACAAAAGTTCAAATAGATAATTTAAAAGATGACACAAAGTCGAAATCCCAAATTAAGTGGGAAAATATATTTTCAGATACTGCTATGAATTGGAGGTACTTTTATAGAAACATATTCAGATGTTGTAAAGATAATAACTTACAAATGTTTCAGTACAATTTTATATATAGAAATATTGCCAAAAATACATTTTTATATAAATGCCAACTTGCCGTTTCAAGCATTTGCACATTCTGTAATATGGAAATCGAGACTTTAGACCATCTATTCTGGGAATGTATGTGAACGCAGCATTTCTGGAATGAATGCCGTTAATGGATGGAGAGAACAGACATGATTACCGAATTAAATAAATATAATATTTACTTTGGAGAACGAGATAAAATATTCACTTTCATAACCATGTTGGGTAAACAATTAACATGATTAATAATATAAATGTAAATATAAAGATGAGATACCGAAATTTGAAGCATTCTTAAGAAAATTGAACAATAGGATTAACATAGAAATGTACACTGCCATTAAAAATTATACTCTTAATACATTTGAAGAAACTTTAAGAAAACTATTTACAACACGTGGGCTGGCCAACGATGCTCTCTAGTGAACTCATTATCTATTATCTTACACTATTCTCTTCTAATACTACTTTTTTCCATTCCTTCATATTACACCTCTTAAAATATAGTCATACAATATATTTATTATGATTTAAACAGTGTTATGCAATTTAAATATTCTGTGCTGTTTAAATTTTTATAGTAATTGTTTTTTAATGTAATGTTGTATGCAAAAAAACAACGAAAAAAATCAGAAAAATCGCCCCTGTAACAACGGAGTTATGGCCCTTTAATTATTGAAAATGTACAATGTCCGCTCAATAACTGGAGTATTTGTTGTTCAGTCTTTATGAAACTTTGGAATAATGTGTATGGGCATAATATCTAGATCAAGCTCGGACACCAGCCAGATCGTCCCGATAACAACGGAGTTATGACCCTTTAATTATTGAAAATTGACAATTTTGATGATGTCCGCTCAATAACCTGAATATTTGTTTTTTAATCTTGATGAAACTCGGTCACGTTCGAAAACCAGTCCAATCGCCCTGTTAACAACGGAGTTAGTATTATGTCGCGGCACTTACACTTACAATCATTTATCGCAGTTACAAACAAGAAGAAAAATAATGCAAAGCGTCAATTCGCCGGTAATTTAAGTTAATTCATGCATATACACCTCTTTAAAACATTGATATTAATATATTACCAATATATTATCAGGATATTTGGTAAAACTAGTGCGTTAATAGTTCTTTACAAAAATAAAAGAGCTGTCATTAATTACTTCATGTTAGCAAACATAAGCACAAATATATTCGCCGGCTTGTGCCGGTGAATAATGGGCGTATTTTGTGTCCAATGGACACTTGTTAATCTTAAAATGTAAACAGCACGCTTGATTCAGATAGGTTTTTGCTTCATAACTTTCTTTATATTTAACGAATTGTACTCAACTAGAACTACCCCTCAAAAGTGAGTTATTTCCTCTGCCGCAAAGAATGATTCGATGCATCCAGTACTTCCGGAGATTAGCCGTCCTAAAGTGTCGGATTTGTAAAGACATCTATGACCCTGTACATTTTGGGAAGGCTTATCTTAGAAAGTACTGAAGGAATACATATTTTACCGTTTCCGGAGGAGAGAAGACCTCAGTTTGTACAGATATATGCGCTTTAGGTGAACACAATTTTTTTTAATGAAGTTATGAAGCAAAAACATGCCTGAATCGAGCGCTTTTTTGATATCTTTTTGCAGGGAACACGATCAAAAAGTCACGTGATTTCGCCACAGTGTTAATTATATCTCAGAGGAACAATTATTTCTTTATCACAGATTACTTGATCCGAATGTACGGACGGATAGACAGAGATAGACATTTAGTACCCTTCGGTTTAAACCGGTATGGGACGAATAAAATACAGGTAACATGTTTATATATTTTTGGTGTTATGGCAAAGTTCTTGACAGAGCCATTGCTTGACGTTCCAAAACGCAAGTCACAGCCGGGTGCCTGAAGTGATGAATTATCTTAACATCATCTACGCGACAAAACACAAATATCATATACTTAACTCAGTAAAGTAGTTACAGGTCAACTTAATTGTTCATGATGTCCTCTGAATTAGTGGAAAATTACACCTCCATCTCAAATCCTGTAACCGCATCTGCCGTAAGTCGTAAACATGCATTAAATGACTTGAATTGGGTTTAAGGCTCACCAACACCTGAAAGGTTATATGGCGCCTAACAGGAATGAACGTGTCCGGCTCATACTCCATTTACACCAAGAACCGTCTTACCTGCGGAACTGCGGAGTTGCTGCAAATTCTATAGTAGATACTCCATTTACGATAGAGCCACGGTTCAACGTTTGAGTACGCGGTGTCATGATAAAGACTTTGAATGAGCATGATAAAACATGACAAAATGAATATGAATGGTGGTGGGCGGGGGCGTATCCTACCCGTCTGCATGTGACAGTGTGTTTGTGAGATTGCAGTGGTTATATTGTACACCGGCAACCACACGGGGGAAACATGCACTGAAAGTACTTATTTTAAATAAATGACTACGCCAGTGGCATACGTACATATTGTCTATGATTACACTCACAATACAGCATACAAGTCAACGTCCACACTTTTTTCGAGCTATTAAAAGTGATATTAAATGCAATTACATGTATATACCGGCTATTAATCAGTAACTTAGCACGTAATCGGATATATTGCCTCAATCACGGTACTGACAATATGTCAATTACAATCCCATTTGTTGATTTATCTCGGCGTGACCCAGCAGACGTGAAACCCCGGAGGATCCATATTCAAGCCTCATCGGCGCCACATATTCGTCGGTGCGGTCTTGGGCAAGACACTTTTCCTTAGCCTCGTCCATTGGACAGGGACGTAAAACGGGCGGTCTCATGTATTTGAGACTATTTTCCGATAAAGGACCACAGGAATCCAGCTTTAATAAGTTAAGACAGAGATCTAAGAAATATTGGTTTATTACGTCTCTGTAATATATCCACACAGAAAAGTGATTTATGCGTTTTGGGGGCTTATATACGCACACTAGTCATACATCTATAGCAATACTACATACTTATCTCCCTTGAAAGAAAACATCATAATGCTACAAGCGCACTAATAAAGCCCTCAAGGGCTAAAGGGCGTTATTCATTAGCGCTACTACTGCGCTAATAAGTCTAATAAATGTACACTAGTAGTAGGTAATAGCTACAGGTACGGGTGCCTCCATGGTCATCTGAAAGTGAAGACTAACAATCTATGGCACCAGCGTGCTATTCTGGAACTATTCAAACATGCCAGCATGCGGTTGCTCTTATATGAACTTCGCTGTTGACGTTGACCTTCCAGCGTTCAATCTGCTATTTTTTTTACATTCATAACATTTTCAGTGGGAGCATGCCACCTACGCCGCCCCACTCCCCCCCCCCCCCCCCCCCCCCCCCCCCCCCCCCCCACACACACACACCAACCCTACACGTTCGCAATTCATTTTAGTACAACTGGTCTTCCGCATACTCAAGGCTCTGGCTACGTCCCTGCATAGTCATTTTGTACTAATTTCACGGTCCTTCACCGTCATTGGTCATGTGCTTAGCAACACTACTGGCGAGTAAAATTCGGCTCATATTTTCCGCAAAATGTGTTGTTTTTCTTTGACTCCTTCATTTTGTACGGAGCCCCGCAGGTGACATGTAGAAAAAATAATTTAAAGCGTTCGCACGCTCTACTACAGCGTTACAGCGTGCGAACGCTCTAGCTACAGCGTGCGAACGCTTTACTAGACCGTGTGAACGCTCTACTACAGCGTTCGAAAGCTCTAATACAGCGTGCGAATGCTCTAGTAGAGCGTACGAACGATGTAGTACAGCGTGCGAACGCTCTAGCTACAGCGTGCGAACGCTGAAGTAGAGCGTGCGAACGCTGTAGTAGAGCGTTCGCATGCTGTACTAGAACGTTCGCACGCTGTAGTAGAGAGTAGAGCGTTCGCACGCTGTAGTAGAGCATGCGACAGAAAGATAGTGACATAATTAGAAAGATCA
Organism: Cyrtodaria siliqua; assembly: GCA_037043455.1. NCBI lineage: Eukaryota > Metazoa > Mollusca > Bivalvia > Adapedonta > Hiatellidae > Cyrtodaria > Cyrtodaria siliqua. Next base: position 20,543 of record JAWPHD010001796.1, on the reverse strand, counting down.
TGGTATTAAATACATACATACATACATCCGTGTCGAGGGTAACAAGCATTTAGCTTCTATAACCCCCTCTGTGATCTTCACTCTGTTGACTGTTCCGGTATTGATATTTTTCTTCTCCGAAATATAGGTCAATTTGGTTTTTGAAACTGTTTATAGTTTTTGCTGTTACTGCAACAGTGGGTAAATTATTCCAAAAATTTACTACTCTCTGTGAAAAAAAGTGTTTTCGTACATCAAGTCTGCACTGTTTCTTATGTATCTTAAAAGAGTGGCCTCTAGTAATTGAAGCATCTGATACATGTATTTTGAAAAAGTTTTGTATATCGATATCTTCTTTGTTATTGAACAACTTGTATACTTCAATTAAGTCACCTCTAAGTCTTCTGTATGTCAAACTTGGCAAGTCTAGCTCACGTAACCTGTCTTCATAAGGGAGGTGCCTCACTTCGCGAATAAGTTTAGTTGCACGTTTTTGAACACGTTCTAATGAATGTATATCTTTCTTGTACCTAGGGCACCACACAATGTTACAATATTCTAGAGTTGATCTAACAAGAGTTTTATACAACTTTTTAAATGACTTTTTACTCAGGTATAGGAATGATCTTCGAATAAGTCCTAATGTTCTGTTGGCTTTATTAATACATTCATTTATATGTTTTCTGAATTTTAAATCAGTCTCAAATACAACTCCCAAGTCTTTTTCAACACTTTCTGAAGGAATTTCTTTCCTTTGGCCATCTTGTATTAAGTAATAATTTGTTTCTAGACTATTGTGCCCAAAATGAAGGGTTTTACATTTTTCAACGTTGAACTTTAATTGCCAGGTTTCACTCCATTGACTTAACTTGTTGAGATCCTCTTGAATAATTTTACTATCAGTGTTATTATTCACAATGTTATAAATTTTGGAATCGTCCGCAAAAAGGCGTATAGTGCTACTGATCGCATCTTTAATGTCATTAATGTATATTAAAAATAGAATTGGGCCAAGTACTGTTCCCTGTGGAATACCACTTATAACATCCTCAGATTTGGATTCGCTAGAGTTTATAATTACTTTCTGTTTTCTATCACTTAAGAAGGATTTAATCCAGTCCAATAAGTTTCCATTAATACCATAGGATTTAAGTTTGTTTAAGAGTCGTTTGTGTGGAACCGTATCAAATGCCTTACGGAAGTCTAGATAGACACAATCATAACGATTTCCTTCATCAATCCACTCAGTCCATTTTTCCATAACGTCTAATAGCTGTAGAGCACATGATCTCAAATTTCTAAATCCAAACTGCTCTTCTGAAAAAAGAGAATTATCGTCCATATGTTTCACTAGCTTGTCTCGTACTAATTGTTCCATTGTTTTACAAGTAACACTTGTTAAAGAAACTGGTCTATAGTTGCCTACATTGTCTTTAGGACCCTTTTTATGCAATGCTTTAATATTAGCTTCTTTCCATTGGTCTGGAATACATCCTTCCTCAATTGACTTATGAAATATTAAATATAATGGATGATCAATACTTTTACTGGTCTCTTTTAAAACTCTTGGATGTAAATTATCCGGACCACATGCTTTGTTGATATTAAGAGTATCAAGTTTTTTAAATACATCAGCTTGACTAAATTCTATAATATCTAACTCATTTCCATCATGTCTATTGTTTATTAATGGGATATTATTTAAATTTTCAACAGTAAATACAGATGAAAAATAATTGGACAGTTCTTCTGCCTTTTCAGTGTCATTACGAGTCATCGACCCATCGTCACGTTTCAAATCGTGTATTCCAGAATTAGTCTTTCTTTTTGAGTTTACATATCTATAAAAAGATTTTGGATTAATTTCTTCAGCCAATTTTTGTTCAAAGTCACTTCTTGCATTCCTGCATTCTCTTGTTGCATTATTTCTATCTCTACAGTAATACTGGTAATGTATATGTTCCCCACTTTGTCTATATTTTTTCCAGCTTTTATGCTTCTTTTTTACAGCTTTTATAGCCTGTCTATTCATCCATATAGGTCCGTTTTTCTTTTTATTTCCAGAGTTTCGAATTTTTGTAGGTATATGTTTTGATATACTGTCTTGTATAATACTATTAAAGGAAATCCACATATCGTTTACATTTTTGTCACTAAACACATCGTCCCAATTTATTGAAGAGAGGTCTTGGTTCATGTCTTCATAGTTACCTTTATTGTATTTAAATATAAGTCTATTATCTGACTCACAATTTTCAGAACAGCAATCTATATTAAATGTCAACAGTACATGATCACTTTTACCTAAAGATGCATTTTGAGACATGTTAGTTATTAAATTTTCTTCATTTGAAAATACAAGATCTAATAAACTTGATTGTTGTCCTTGCCGAAAGCGTGTATGAAAATCTACATGCTGATACATAAAACTATCTCTCAAAGACTCGATAAACACATGGCTTGAATGGTTGTCGGGTTTGTCGGACATCCAGTTATTCCAGTCAATTTCTCTATAATTAAAGTCACCCATGAGAGTTATATATGTATGAGTTTCATCTTTCAAATCACTTATCAAACTATTTAATGTCATATCATTTACACCTGATGAACTTTGGGACCTGTATACTAACCCAATCAACAGTTTTTCTTTGGCCGGTAACTTGATATCACACCAAACAGTCTCTTTAACTGCTTTATTGTTCAGTTTGACATATAATTCTGCATCTATTTCACTTTTTATAAACAAGATAGTACCTCTTGATGAGTTGTCTATATAATTTGGGTTAACAAATTGATTATATCCATCTAACACATATGACGAAATATCAATGATGTCTTTGTTTTTTGGAAAAGCTTCAGTTATTCCAATAATATGAGGTTGTTCTGCAGAAACTATACACTCAAGTTCTGTCCATTTATTTTGTATGCTATCTGCATTAGTGTATAAACATTTCAATCCTTGGTTATACGAAATATTATTATTGTAGTCATTATTTAAATTTGAGCTATTTATAGAGCTTTCTGAAGCAAATATCACTGTTGAATTTAAAGAATTCATACTATCACCATCATAATCTTCATCCGAGATAGAATTATTTGAACTTTCAGAAGCATATATAATTGTTGAATTTGAAGAATTCATACTATTTATGTCACAGTCTTTGTTTGACGCAGAAATACTGCTTTTGTCTGACATATCATCAATGTTTACATTTACAAAACTTTTAACTGTTGTAACATTTTTAACGTTTTTAACTGTTTTAACTGTATTAACGGTTTTAACACAACTGAACATATTTACAGGTTCATACGCTGGCTCCTCTACATTTGGTCGCTGGAAATCCGATTCCCAGGACCCCCTCTCAAAAAAGGGGTGGCATATTCAGATGCTCCCCTACCCCCACGTAATGTCATGTGACCTTCATCTCTAAAGTGACTAGACATGGAGAGAAACTAACCTGCCAATAACGGCAAAAGTACACTACAAAACCGTTTACCAAAACTATACAGGTGTTCAGGTTACATATTGAGGCATATTTACCAATTAGACGTATAGATTCATTCAAGGGTTCTTAAAATACTCGTGATTAAATATGCGTAAAATGAATTATGATTAGGCCTACTCTTAATTCGACGCTCCAGTTTGGGGGTTTATTGTGTCTGGTTAATATAGAGTTTAAGATTCTCAAAATGTGTAAGGTATCAGGGAGTAAGTATACAGGGAGGAGAAACGGGTTCATAAACACTCTAGTTTATCGATTTATGTTGTCGCGCTACAACGCCGCCATTTACTATTTTATCGATACAGGTAAATCAATCGTAAGCGCGTTACATTTGAAAAGTTTAAAACTCAGTAACACACATTTTATCACCTACTGAAGGTTTACTACCACTAATTACATGTAAACCTCCGAATGTAGTTCCTATAATAGAAAGTAATCCCTCCTTTTTTGGTGGAAATGAGCATTATAAGTAGGGCAAAACTGCCCATTTCTATTCGATTTTATGGTTGTATGTATAAGAAGCGTATTCATAGGTTTTACTGGATCACTGATGAATATTTTCGAAATTTTGACTCTATGCTTACACTTAGTGAACAATGAAAACAGTCAATCAATGAAAACAGCTGTACCTTTGACCCGTTTAGTAAACAAACAAGAACTTTCTTACATGTCTTGTGACCCCACCTTTTCTGGTGATTTTTCAACAGGAAAATTAGTTTTCTATATGAACATTACACTGCTGCATTATCCATACTTGAGTTGAATTTGCAGCAAATCGTTACTATGTGACACTTTAACATTGGTGTCTATGGGGAAAATAATTGGTGGTTTCACACCTGAAAATAAGATAAATTCTCAACATCTCTGCAATGAAAAATTATGAATATATAAATAGCCTATATATATATATACACGCCGTCGTCATTAGGTTGGGAAAGATTTACCTTTCTATACCTATGCGCAAATTATTTTTCAATTCTTATATCTTACCCCATCTTGATTACTGTTGTGTGATATGGGGAAATTGTAATACTTCTCTCGAAGATAAACTTGTAAGGTTCCAAAAAAGAGCTGCAAGACTTATCATAGATAAAGATTTCGAAACTCCTTCCGTTGAACTTTTTACCGAACTCAGTTGGATGACATTTCCCGAAAGAGTTATATTTTAAAAAGCAATAATTATGTTTAAAACAGTCAATGATCAGACCCCTTCTTATCTTAAAGACGCATTTACTCTAACTTCAAATGTCCATATGCGGAATTTAAGATCATCATCAAATCTACGACTAGATTCCCCCAGACCCAATAGTGAGTTATTCAAACAGTCATTTGCTTATTCGGGCTCTAAAGTGTGGAACCCTCTTTCCGACCATATACAAAATGCCCAATCTGTAAATCAATTCAAAACACTGTATTTACAGTGGATTCACCATCCGATATATTAGTAAATGACAAAGTCTTGCAGTTCTATTTAAACATATTTCCATTTTCTGAATATATCACTTTAAATGCATTTTTACTTGTAAATATTATATATATGGTATTGTCGAGGGCTTTATGGTAGATTGACTAGTTTCAAATGAGTTCTCTCGTTAAATAAAGACTTTATTGTTATTATTATTATTATTATAAAAGTGTAAATCTGCTGTATAACCCGTAAAATGTGCATGTTGATGGCGGAATACTAGAGCGTGCGAACGCTGTAGTACAGTGTGCGAACGCTCTACTACAGCGTTCGCACACTCTACTACAGCGCGAACGCTGTAGGTACAGCGCGAACGCTGTAGGTTGCGGTATCCTAAATATAGCATGGACTTGGCCACGCCCCTTTCCAGGAGTGACCTCAGCCAGAAGTGAAAGGTCACACAAATTAAAACAGGCCAGATAAATGTTTCAAAATACATTTTCAGAGTTGTTAATTAATTAATAAATAACATTTATTAAAATGAGAGCATTTATTTTTACCAAATGTATTTTTTAAACATGAAATTGTGAGATTAACCCCCACTCAAAAACAGGTAAATATTTACTGCGGTTTTGCATGTAAACAAATATGGCGGCCCCCATGGAAAGTTCTGTAGGGGAAACATGCTGAATTTTAACTTTCAGCACATTGGACTTGGACTTACCTTGAAAATAAGACACATCTTTTTGAATTTGTATGTTTATTTTTATTTTTTATCTTCGGAAAAGCTTGCATTGTGGCCTATGGGAAAGCAATTAGTGTACCGCAACCTAAATGCAGAATGAAAACATACTACATGGTCAACAATTTGGCCAGCAGTCTTAAAATTATTGCTGTATTTCATGTGGAATTTAAATTAAAATCTGAATGGATGACTTATAGTGATCAACAGACATACTGATGCATGAAAAAAAACTCAACAAGAAATGAGCGTGTTTGAAGGTAAGGGGTGCTATATTGTACTTAGACTGCAGAAAATATACATAGACTTTGGTATTGAAGAGTGTACATTGGTATGCATGTGCCTATCGCATAGCTACATATCCCAAACATGTGCATGTTATATCAGCTATGTTGTTGCAGAGCTTAGCAATGATTCCTCTTTGGCGGGTGGGTTCGTCATATTAGATTATATCACAAATGTCGACAGGCCGGGCCTGGCCAAAAATCGGAAAAAAAACTCGTGATCTCGCCTGAAATGACACCATTGTATTTTTTTTTCTATTCCGACGAGTACGTATTTTGTCTATTAGTATGCCAGTTATTTTACATGCAGTCTTTTTTGGGGTTTTAGTTTTTTTTAAGAAATATTAAAATAATGTCGGCTATAATGTGTATGCGTGTACCGTAAATGGTTGCTTGACAGCCTTCTGAGCATCTTTTTGGCATTTTTTACAACTTGGTAATTTTTTTTACATTTTCTTGTAAAATAACTTTACATGAATTTACATGTAAATATGAATTTACATGTAAATATGAATTTACATGAATTATTACATGAATTTCCATTAATTACTACATGAATTAACATGAAATTCTACATGCAATTACATTATATTCTCTCATTACACTATGAGATTGTCCACGAGAACTGTGTCTTATGTTGGAAACAATGTTTCACTGAGATCTCGCATTTAATCGTACACATTTTTTTTACTAAGGAAAGAATAAGAGCGATACTCGATCAAAATTGTTATTTTTTTTCCTAATAAGATGATCTTAAAGCGCGCAAAACTACACACACGTTTGTTTTCCGATGAATTATCTTTTTCTGGTTTATGTGGCGTTACTTGGCGTTACTTGGCATAACTTTAATTTGATTTGTTTTATGCAATTTTTCTTCTTTATGTCCAGCATTTTGAAGTTATATTTATTTTATTATGCAATGGTAAAACTGTTCTATTTCCAGAGCTCAAGTAACAAATGTCTTGTTCCATTGACACCGTCAGTTATTTAGCATGAGGCATCTCGAAGACTTTTCTGGGACTCGAAGACTTTTGCGGGACGCGTTACTGTGTGTGCTACTGTGTTTGACGTACATGGACCAGCATAGCCTACAGCATTTGGTAAGTGATTTTTAGAAATGTACCTTGCTTTGTTTATCATTTATTAAACATCTGAATCAATGGGCATTATGTATACTAAGAGTCTTAAAATATGTTTGATTTTTAAGAGGTGGTTACACCCAATTGTTTGCTTGCTTGCTTATTTGCTTTATGCTTTAGCAAGCAAATAAGCAAATAAGCAAGCAATTAAGCAAGCAAGCAAACAAACAAACAAATAAACAAACAAACAGGTAGGCAGGCAACATTTCTAAAACGCCACTATATTGTTTTATTCCATTTGACATAGAATTTGACCGCATTGTTGAAAATTGCACCGCGAGTAAATGTCGAAAAGCAAAAAGTCCTTATAGCACACCTGTCTGTCTGTCTGTCTGTATGTCTGTATGTATGTCTCTTGGTTGTAACAAATGCTTTATTAAACTGTAATTTGTAGATACATTGACACAAAGAAGACTAGGAACTTGAAACATGTTTTGCTGGTACCTTATTACTATTCAAAGTCAAATTATACTCAAAAACAGTGTTTTCTCATGGGGGCGGGTGGGGGTAAAAAAAGCAGTCAGATGTGCATATAAACAGGATTATGTTCTAAATAAGGGGCAGACAGTGTATAGTATGACACATGGAACTATGCAACTGCCGCAGTAAAATATTTGGCATAAGATATTTGACGAACTGATGAAATCATAAAATATTGTAATTTTATTTGGAAAACGGGTTTTATTGTCTCGACTGAAAAATTGTGGTAAATTGAAAATAAAAGAAAACATGCACAATTGTGTATACTACAAGCTTTCTTTTTTCCATGAGTGCTTGTATATGACTACCGTTAGTAACAATAATGCTCATTGTTCAATAAATTGGAAAATACAACCCGGTATAGGTTGCGGTATCCTAAATATAGCATGGACTTGGCCACGCCCCTTTCCAGGAGTGACCTCAGCCAGAAGTGAAAGGTCACACATATTAAAACATGCCAGATAAATGTTTGAAAATACATTTTCAGAGTTGTTAATTAATTAATAAATAACATTCATTAAAATGAGAGCATTTATTTTTACCAAATGTATTTTTTAAACATGAAATTGTGAGATTAACCCCCGCTCAAAAACAGGTAAATATTTACTGCGGTTTTGCATGTAAACAAATATGGCGGCCCCCATGGAAAGTTATGTAGGGGAAACATGCTGAATTTTAACTTTCAGCACATTGGACTTGGACTTACCTTGAAAATAAGACACATCTTTTTGAATTTGTATGTTTATTTTTATTTTTTATCTTCGGAAAAGCTTGCGTTGTGGCCTATGGGAAAGCAATTATTGTACCGCACACTGTAGCTGGAGCGTTCGCGCGCTCTACTAGAGCGTTCGTTCGCTGTAGCTAGAGCATTCGCACGCTATACTACAGTGTTCCCACGTTCAGTAGAGAGTTCGCATGCTGTAGTAGAGCGTTCGCACGCTGTAGTAGAGCTTTCGCACGCTGTAGCTAGAGCGTTCGCACACTGTACTACAGCGTTCGCAAGCTCTACTAGAGAGTTCGCACGCTGTAGTAGAGCGTGCGAATGCTTTAAATCATTTTTCTGCATGTCACCTGCAGGGCTCCGTATTCAAGACGGTTTTTGTCTCCAAAAATGTTTTATTGATTAATTTGTTGCTGTATTATGTTCTCAAAATTACGGAGCCCCGCAGGGTACATGCAGAAAAAATAATGTAAAGCGTTCGCAAGCTCTAGTAATGCGTTCGCACGCTGTAGCTAGAGCGTTCGCACGCTGTAGTAGAGCGTTCGCATACGCTCTAGCTAGAGCGTTCGCACGCTGTATTAAAGCTTTCGCACGCTGTAGTTGAGCGTTTGCACGATGTAGCTAGACCGTTCGCACGCTGTAGTAGAGCGTTCGCACACTCAATTAAATAAACCGTTTGAACGACCTTGCCTTAGTTATAAATATAAATAGATTATGTCATGTGTGTGTATAATGTACTACCGATACGTACAACGGCCCATTTGACTAACTTTTATTTTACTTCATAATACCGAATTCTAAATTCCGAATTATGTAAATCTTTTAAATATTGGGTACTGTACATTGGAAACCCCAGGGGTCGTCGGTTCAAATCTCACAGGAGGCATATTTTTTCTTTGTATGGCCCCCAAAGGGTGGCATATAGTAGTCACACTGTCAGTCAATCCGTCCGTCCGTCAATGCGTTTGTCCGTACTATCTTGTCTTGTATTTGAGACCTATACCTTCAAAAAACATTAAACTGTACTCAAGGGCTGACGCGTCACCATCGCCGCCACTGCCGCTGCCGGAAAAGTGACTTAAAGGAAAACATTTCAAGACGTACGGACGGACACTGGTCACTCTTTGTATCTCACTGGGGTTTCCAATGTACAATAGGCCTACCCAATATTTAAAAGATTTACATAATTCGGAATTCAGAATTCGGAATTCGGAATTCAGAATTAGGAATTAAGAATTCTGAAGGGAAATAAAGTTAGTCAATTAATATAATATAATATAATATAATATAATATAATATAATATAATATAATATTATATAATATAATATAATATAATATAATATAATATAATATAATATGATACATATATAACATATAATATAATATAATATAATATTATAATATATTATAAATCATATAATATTATAGGTCATTGCATTTGTAGGGCTAAATATTACTTGGAACGAGTTGTTTTGGCAAAGGACGACGAGCTTGCGAGTCGTCCTGCGCTAAAACAACGAGTTCAAAGTAATATTTAGCCATACAAATTCAATAACCTTTTTATTGTATACTTTCATATTGTTTTTGATCAATGTTAATTGTATGACTGTTACTTTTCATTGTATTTGTGTTATTTTTTATAGCTTTTGATGGAATTCCTATCTTGCCATTCAGTTTCATTTTGTGTGGATGATTATTTTGCGCGAAAACGACGTCGACGTCGGATGACGTCATTAAAATCATCAAGGGATTTTCTGAAGTTTGTTTACCATTCGATAACGTTAAAAACAGTGGGTGAGTGACCATTTGAATTATTTTATCAATTTTTGCCATAAAAGGTTGTAAAAAAACTCGTATTTTTTTGTTGACACTATTCCGTTATTTTTATTTGAAAGTAGTTCCTTATTTCTATTTCGCGGCTCTTAGCAAGCACGAGCAAAAGTTCACGTGCAATATCAATGCGTGCAATATCGTAGAATATTGCACGCTTACCTCAATGCAAACTAAACGGGACAATATGAAAGTATACAATAAAATATAATATAAACGTATGCTTTACTCCAGACGATCTATTTATGATAATTATTATGCCCCCGCCGTTGATTGCTGGGAGTGAGATACAAAGGGTGACCAGTGTCCGTCCGCACGTCGTGAAATGTTTTCCTTTAAATTAACCCTTAAGAACAGTTTAATGTTTTTTGAAGGTATAGGTCTCAAATACAAGACAAGATAGTACGGACGAACGCACTGACGGACGGACTGACTGACTGACAGTGTGACTACTATATGCAACCCTTCGTGGGGCATAACAAGAAAAAATATGCCTCCTGTGAGATTTGAACCCACGACCCCTAGGGTTTCCAATGTACAATACCCAATATTTAAAAGATTTGCATAATTCGAAATTCGGAATTCAGTATTCGGAATAAGGAATTATGAAGTGAAATAAAAGTCAGTCAAATGGGCCGTCGTGGATACGAGTACAGTTATACTGTTATGCTAAGTTAATACATCATGGTGGACATGAAAGAACTTATTGAATTATATTTCATTAATGGTTTTAAATTATTGTTTCTGCATGTCACCTGCGGTGTAGCTAGAGCGTTCGCACGCTGTACTACACCGTTCGCACGCTCTACTAGAGCGTGCTACAGCGTGCGAACGCTTTAAATTATTTTTCTGCATGTCACCTACGGGGCTCCGTACTTTAACCCAGAGTTACGTGCAAAACGTGCTTAAAATTAATGACATTTAAAGACAATGGTAGGTTTTCCCTAGATTTGTATGCATGGCTTATCTGGACTAAGGTATTAGGTTGACCTGAATAATAAATTGGAAACTGATTACCGAAGGAGGGTTGATGGACTAACGCGATGCTATTCTACACATATAATGTTACAAGGTGTACACGATGTTATTCTACATATGTATAGTTAGAATATATACACTATGGCATTTTACACATTTAGACTTACAATGTTTACACGATGGTATTCTACACAGTAAAGTTACAATATATTCACGATGATGTTCTACATATGACTGTTATGTTACACAGAAGACACGATGGTATTCTACACATGTAATGTTACAATGTATACACATGTAATGTTACAATGTATACACGATGGTATTCTACACGTGTATAGTAACAATGTATACACGATGGTATTCTACACATGTAATGTTACAATGTATACATGATGGTATTCTGCACGTGTATAGTAACACTGTATACACGATGGTATTCTACACATGTAATGTTACAATGTATACATGATGGTATTCTACACATGTAATGTTACAATGTATACATGATGGTATTCTACACATGTAATGTTACAATGTATACACAATTACCAAGACAACAAAAGGTAAAGTTGTATCAGATGTTTATTGTTACATAATACAAATATCGAAACTGTAGAATTCGATTGTGTTTGCAGCTGTCAAGCACAATATATAAGTTTATTATAATTTCAATAAACTGTACTGATTATATATATGATCGTCTCATTTCTCAAGCACATCTGGAGTGGAACACATGTTTGTTTCTTTTTTTCCCAGTCTTGTTCAGTTTACTTCTTCTTTCCTCCCCACCTTCTCCACGTACTTGCTGTTCTCCTTACAGCTGACCGTGCAGCTGACCTTACAGCAGTATTAATCACGGCCCTAACCAGAAAGCTCCCAATCGATTTTTTGTCAGGGTATCTACAATAACAATAGTAAATATATGCCAGACACATTCATGGATAAAACGTCTATGCATCTTCGTATGTGTGAATATAGAAGTAAATCATGTATACAGAAAAACTTGTGATATTTTCTATTCCAGAGTTTCTGAACATAATGAATTATCTTAAAAAATGACTCCTTATTATATTAATAATGAAACTCACAGTATGCATGCCTGCTATTCCGATTTACCCACCAGTGTCAATATACGGTTTTCATTTACGATTCCACTCACCATATACTAGTATGGTGAATTCAAATGATTACCCTGCAATGGAGCTTCTAGCGCCACTTTAATGAAGTCGTTGGTGTGACCGAGACGGGGATTGAACAGACCACCTCCCCTTTGAAATCACAACACAGCTTTTACTATGCGAAATATGCAATTTACTTACGACGATTCCTGATCCTCGCAGATTTGCATGCAGTCTGTATCGCCCTCGCAGATATCTTCACAAGAGTCACGTTTCTAAGGATATAAAAAAATGTACGTACATTTAGTTGTTAAACTCATTAGAAGGTATTACAAAACAAAGTAAGGTAAAACAAAAGTACACAAAACAGAGAGGTGTCAAACACAAATAAAATACGAAACAGAGTCGGTTAAAAAGTATACAGTCATACATAAAAAGTATACAAAACAGATTGAGTTCAAAACATAATGGTATACAAAAAAGAGAGGGTGTCAAACATACAAAGTGGAGTCAAATATAACAGTGTGGGGTCAAACATAACAGAGCGGGGAAAACCATAACAGAATGAGGTCAAATATAACAGAGAAGTGTCAAAACATGAAAAGTATACAAAACAGAGTAGGTCAAATATAACAGAGTGGTTTCAACCATAACAGAGTGCGGTCAAACATAACAGAGTGGGTCAAACATAAACAAATACAAAACAGAGTGGGATCATACATAAAGAATATACAACACAGAGTGGGGTTAGACATAAATCGGAATTCCTCATAAACGCTTTCTTTATATTACAAGTTATATAGTTTGTATCATACATCACTTTTCTCTGTTTCTCTTAAATATGGGTAAGATAAACGCTAACATGTATGCCGTACGTGGATATTTTGTAAGAGAAAAACACCTGCTCTTGTCCCTGCTCTAGATATATAATGTGCAAACAATCCAGAGATTGTCGTAGATTATCCACGAGGTATTCATTAAGAAATAGTTGTAGCATGGTCGCAGAGCATTAAATTGTTTAATTTAGGGTAACTAAAGGGGCGTGGCTATGCCATTCTACAACTACCGGATATTGGAATTTAGAGTACGGTCACTATGACGTCACAGTGTTACTAAGTACACCATGCTACAAAAAAGATAGAGTCTGTCTCAGCTCGTTGGTTATTTAAACACCTCGTTGGGCTATGCCCATCTCGGTGTTTAAATAAGCCAACTCGCTGAGACCAGACTCTATCTATTACATAGAGTCTATCGAGGTGTTTAAATAACCAACGAGCTGAGACAGACTCTATCTTTTTTGTAGCATGGTGTACTTGTAGCATGGTCGGTGACATTTCCTTTGATGAATGCAGAGCATTAAATCGTTTAATTTAGGGTAACTAAAGGGGCGTGGCTAAACCGTACTACAACTACCAGATATTGGAATTTAGAGTACGGTCACTTTGACGTCACAGTGTTACTAAGTAAACCATGCTGCAAAAAAGATAGAGTCTGTCTCATCTCGTTGGTTATTTAAACACCTCGATGGGATACGCCCACCTCGGTGTTTAAATAAGCCAACTCGCTGAGACCAGACTCTATCTATTACTTAGTAACACTGTGACGTCATAGTGACCGTACTCTAAATTCCAATATCCGGTAGTTGTAGAACGGTGTAGCGACGCCCCTTTAGTTACCCTAAATTAAACGATTTAATGCTCTGCATTCATCGAAGGAAATGTCACCGACCATGCTACAATGTGTTAATATAAACTAGCAAATACATATTAAAACATTATTTACCATTAACGCTTCATCTATATCACCGTCGTCGATGTTTTCATTATAAGCCTGTTGGAGTTCTCTTATCACCTCTTCGATGTCCGCCTTCTTGTCAGCAGTATCTGAAACCAAAATATTTGATACAGAGTGGGGGAATCACGTTGCTTGAAAACTATTAAAATCGTACCTATTTGAAGTAAGCTTTCCTTTACCGTTGTAATCGTCCCGATTAGAAGTAAGCTTTACTTTACCGTTGTAATCGTCCCGATTAGAAGTAAGCTTTCCTTTACCGTTGTAATCGTCCCGATTAGAAGTAAGCTTTCCTTTACCGTTGTAATCGTCCCGATTAGAAGTAAGCTTTACTTTACCGTTGTAATCGTCCCGATTAGAAGGAAGCTTTCCTTTACCGTTGGAACTGTCCCGATTAGAAGTAAGCTTTACTTTACCGTTGTAATCGTCCCGATTAGAAGTAAGCTTTCGTTTACCGTTGGAACTGTCCCGATTAGAAGTAAGCTTTACTTTACCGTTGTAATCGTCCCGATTAGAAGTAAGCTTTCCTTTACCGTTGTAATCGTCCATATTAGAAGTAAGCTTTCCTTTACCGTTGTAATCGTCCCGATTAGAAGTAAGCTTTACTTTACCGTTGTAATCGTCCCGATTAGAAGTAAGCTTTACTTTACCGTTGGAACTGTCCCGATTAGAAGTAAGCTTTACTTTACCGTTGTAATCGTCCCGATTAGAAGTAAGCTTTCCTTTACCGTTGGAACTGTCCTGATTAGAAGTAAGCTTTTCTTTACCGTTCAAATCTTCCCGATTAGAAGTAATATTTTCGCCTTTCTTGGCGCAAAGAGAGGGGAATGTGCAGTACTTGATTCCTTTCTTTTATTTGTTGGTGAATGTTTCATAGTATATTCGCATAATTCGCCCCGTTTTCGAATATTTACACTATACAGTATAACATTCAACCACAAACTTTGACATGGAATCAAATTTCAGTACAATTAAGATTATAATTATTTTGGTCAACCTAGGAACCGGTTTAAACCCCGCGTGACCTTTTTGTCACTGGCCAAATATGGCCGTTCTAATTCAGTATCCGAATTGGCAACCATGTTTGTTGTGTGAGGACTCATATATCGTTAAACGACTGATATACCGTCACAAACGTCAACATTTCAATAGATACCGGCTAACCCGTCAATAGATACCGGCTAACCCGTCAATAGATACCGGCTAACCCGTCAATAGATACCGGTTAACCCGTTTTTAACACATTTCATTGTTTTTGACAGTTTTAGTCTACTCGCACATGCATTGAAATAAAACGTAATGACGTCACGTGTTTGACGATTGAACGTCACATGACCGAATTTGCGACGAGATGCATTATTTAACAGTCGCAAATGTATGAACTTCAACCAATCAGATTGCAGGATTTTTGACACGTGTGTTCGAATTTTGTTCGGCTGCTTTCTTTGAATGCTACATCAGGGTGGCGAAACCACGTGACTTTTTGATCGATTTCACGACAAAAAAAGTAAACAAACTGCTCGATTCAGTCTGGGAATTTCTTCATAACTTCCTTAATATTTAACGATTTTTGTTCAAATAACGCGCACATACCCTTACAACGTGAGCTCTTTCTTTCGCCCTAAAATGCAATTTCGTTCATTCAGTATTTATTTAGATTAGCCCTCCCACAATACACATGGTCGTATATTTATTTCGTTTCTAAGAATTTGGGAGGCCTAACCTCAGAAAGTATTAGATAAATCACATTACCATTTGACATTGTCATTGTTGATATCAACGTGCGACTTTTATCTTCCCCCATGTGTAAGATCAGGTTATTCATTACCCATGTAAAACACGGATAACCTTATCCGATATGCAAGAATGGAATTTACTTTCACAGAGTTTTTAAAAAAAGAAATCCAACTCATTTCAATTTAAGTACAACCCGAATATTATTTTTTCATCAAATTTGCAACAAAGCGCTTACTATTCGTCATAGAAAAATAACTCCAAACAATTTACATAATTAAATTAAAATACGCGAACCATAAGATTTGTGAATATGAACTGATGAATACTACGATTTTGCAATGTGTTACGCACCTGTTTAATATACTCTCAATTCTTCTTGGGAAAATAGAATTTGTGTTGCCATATGCCAAGATGTGGTGGGAGTAAATATGCCAGATATCAGTATTTTGGCCAATGTTTAACGTTTCAGTTCTTAATATTTGAAACCTTTATACCGTTTTCTTCAAGCAAAACCCAATACAATATATTCTAAGCAAAATATAAAGAGTTTTTAGATTAAAATCACCATTCTCAATTTTTAAAAGGCATAAATATAGATATAAAACTCGAACAGGAAAAGTAGCATTCAAGGACGACAGTCAACCACAAACACGAACACACAGAGGAGCAAAGAACAACTTTAAAGATTAATAAAATACCAAATAAGACATCACAAACACAAAAGGGTTGACAATAGGACTACCGCCTTGGAACGGTCAGTGACAAAAAACGCCGCTGGGGGACATAAAGACATTAAATCAATTATTGAAGTTATATTTTTATTAAAAGAAGGCTAAAGATATATTTACTTACCTTAATTGCCCGGAGTGTAAGCTTTTTTCATGAGATGTTCAATATTGTAAGCCGTTCAAAACAAAGGCAAAGCAAGTTTAAATACAAAATTACATCAGCTGCACGTAAACACCAAATCGAAAAACGGATGACGGAAAAATGTAAACAATGTTTTATTTTATTTTAATATTAATTAAAAATGGAATTGCGTGACAAACTTAAATATTAAATTAAGAAAACAATCACTATATGGCGAATATAGAGATACATTCTCTTTTATTTATAAATAACTAAAATTGTTTAATTTATTGTAAAAGTTTTAAGATCGAAGTAACTTACATGTTGCCGACACGAATACCGCCAGAACCACACACAACAGCCCGAACACAATCAGAGTCCTCATGTTGACAAGTTCAGGAGCACGCTTACAATGACACGGAGATGAGAGCCTTGCATTATATCACGGTTTAGCATGTGACGCCTCCGTGCATCGGTTCCGCCCGGATACACTCATTTGTCTAGTTGCGTGCGCATCAACTCGGAATATAGTCCAGTTACAATTGTCCCATATATAACTCCCGTGGGAAAATCATGCAGGAAGGAAGCGCTATATATCATTTTAAAAGTTAGGCCATAAGGAATAAAACAAAACAGTTTTGCCAATTTTGTCAATGACATCTAACGGTCAAATGACAAAGTTAAAGGTCATTTTTAAAACGGTGTACTATACAAAATAAAACAGTAAGCATGCGCTCTTAAGGTCCTACGTCTAATGCAAAGGTCCGTGTTTAAGTTAAAATGTCAAAGAAAGTTAAACAAAATAAATCTTTAATTTTTAAAATGAAATTAGAAGAATCAATTTTTTTTATATATAACTGGTACCTAAATGCCCAAAAATACACGCAGTATTCATTATGATTATATATTAATTATTTCATTCTTGTGGGAAACTGTAAACATATATAATTGCATTTAAAGACAACTTCATTGACCTTTGGTGAGTGATACCCACGACACAAATAATGCCAATTAAAAACTGTCATTGTCATCCTCACGCTCCCCTCCAACTACAAATGTATCAGTGTGTTGTCACAGACTTCATTATCGAGGGCAGGCGTGGCGCAGTCGGTAGCGCGGCGGATTTGTAACCGGAGGCCCCGGGTTCAATACTCCGTGGTGCCACTGAGTTTCATCGGTGTGTTCTTGGGCAAGACACTTTCCCCTAGCCTCGTCCGTCGGATGGGGACGTAAGCCGGGCGGTCCCGTGTATCGGTCTATCCTCCGAGCACGTTAACGAACCATAGAATCTATTCGATAATAAGAGTAGGGCACGGTTCCCGGATTCCATGTATCAGTGGGGCGACTCTAAATAACGTATACTTTGTTGATGAGCCGTTAAACAACATTCAGTTCAGACTTCATTATCTACTACATGAATATACCTGTAAGGTATAAACTTAGCTTTTCATTGTTCTGCTCTCGAATTTCTGAGGACTAGTTCTAAAAAAAAAATACTGCCAAAAGGTTCAGTGTGTCTTCTGTCGACGGAATAGCATAAGCGTCTTTCTTCGTACTGATGCTACCCAGGAAGCAATCGAGAGTGATTAATATAAGTTGCAAGAACTTGTTACACAATCGATGTAAAAAGAAATAAGTTTAAATAAATATTGAAAAAAAAAGAATATACATAGCTAAGTCAACGGGCATACATACATTGCAGTAACATGTCTCTATGTGTATGTCAGTTGACTTAGAATCAAAGCAAGGACTTTAGTAACACATACATTTGAAATTTAATAATCGATTTCATTATTCATTCATTGAAATTGATTATGTAAAGAATGGTGATACTTACACATATGAATGTAACATACAATACTACTATTAAAACGAATATAATATAAACTAGATTTTGATCAGAACCTGATCAAACATGGGCTTTCCATGTCCTGCTCAACATGTAAAATCTGCACAAAAATGACTTTTTATGACTTATGACGTCACAGGCCGACGTCATATTTAATGACGTCATGACATCATTTTATGTTCTTGCACAACTAGACCCTGAACTCTACAATCTGAAAACGTTTCATCCAAATAAGATCATAGAGTCATGAGATACAGAGATAACAAGATTTGCTTGATGACGTCACTGGCGGCCATCTTGGATGATGTCCTGACCCCAAAAGCTTCGGGACACTATTCATCGGAATATTTGTTTCAGTATACTTCCTTTATTGACCCCAAACCCCTTCGAAAAAAAACCGTCTCTGTTGACGTCGTGTCATAGTGATAGTAACCTGCTAGACGGAATGTACATGCTATTCAACATAAATTGTTGGTGGGTTGGTAGGGTGTTCCTACATTCAGCTTTGCATGAAATGAAGCCCTGCACATTATAAGTACACATATCGTAATAAGCTTCTCGAAACGAAGCCCCACGTATCTTCAACCAATTTCAAGTTTTACAACATTATGATAAATAGTTTGGTAACATAGCCAAATGGTGTTGCAAAACCCAAAATAATGTCGATATCAGAGAGGGTATCAAGCTAAGTGCCCTCGTGAAGACATATTTTTCGCGCATATTTATATGTTAAAGAAACTAACCGCCAAATAATGGCAAAATTACACTACACAACCGTTTATCTAAACTCTATCCAGGTATTCAGGTCATATAATAATGTATATGTACCAATTAAAAGTATAAGTTTATTCACGGGTTCTTACAATAATTGTGTTATTGAATATGCGTAAATGAAGTATGACTTGGTAACTATTAATTCGGCGCTCCAATTTCGGGGTTTGGTATGGCTGATTAAAACCATTTATATTGTGTCTATAGAGTTGGGATTCAAAAATATGTAAGTAGTATATATATATATGTCGGTGAAGTACATGAAGAATGTCCGCAAATGAGACCTGGGTTTTATTGCTTAAAGCCTGTTACCAATGTATACATTATTAAACAACGAATAAGCAGCTGAACATTTACAAAAACTGATATAAACATATGGACACATGCATGAATTAAAATACGTTTGATGCTCTATCTATTAACTTTCAGATATCATCTTGACGTAAGTTGTGGTGTTTTGTTTCAGTAATACAGACATTATCAAAACAAAAATGTATTCTCGTAAGATAGAAAGATGACTGCAATAACCTTAAACACTGAGAACATATTTGGGGATAATAACTGCAAACATTGGATTGCAAGTATGATGTAATTAAATCTTAACTTAATAACATAGAGTTGCGTGACAGATATCATCTGACACGATGATAGGACGCCTTATGAAATGTTGAACCATCTGAAATAGTTGGGAATATATCCCCTACATCTATTTTCTCATCTGCATGTTACTGTATTACGCTACAATTATGTTAAAGAGGGTACATCAGGCTTTTGGTGGGTGTCAAAGGGTCCAATATAAATTGACACAGTCATCATGATATTTTCTTTTTTAAAGGCCAAAACATATTGAATGAGCCTAACATGATTGCTTATTTACAAGTAAACCTTTCTGCACAGGAAGTATTTAATGTTGAAAATATGTGATAGTGTTTATGTGCTATTCACAGCGATGTTGCATTTCAACAAACAAATTACAATTATTATAAAAAAGTTTGAAGCAGCGCAGCTCTGTATGATTTCGAGAAATGGGCATAAACTGTAAGCTATAGGAATTGTGTTCATTTTTCTCAAATAAGGGTGTATAATCCATGTCACATAAAAAATAAAACATTTCTAGCAGGATTATATTTTGTTGGATGAAAACCTGTTGTTTGAGACTCGAAAATCATTGAACCCTGGGTACAATTTCCCTGATATCGCTGATCTTTATGTCTTGAAAACCCGGTATTGATTTGGTATAATAATAACCCGCTAGGATTATTTTATTACTTGAATATAATTATAACAATGAAACTTGGCAGAAACATTACCGTAATTCTAATTTGAGGGTACCTTAGAAATGTTGAAATGATACATGTAAATG